>VTPC01001276.1:0-30003 GCA_011009095.1 Ignelater luminosus
AAAAATGTGAGGCAAAAAAAGTTTTCCAAAAATTATCGATTTGCGCTGGCGAATATCTCGCAAACTATAACACATAGGAAGAAAATGAATATAAACATTCTTGTAGGAAATTTAATTATCTTGTATTTTGTACGGAATACTTTTCACCGTACAACGCACCATTTCCGAGTTATAAGCCAAAAACCGACAAAAGGGCCCTGTCCACATCCCCTAAAAGCGGCAGGTGTAGGGATGGGGACTTTAAGTATCTTTGCCTCCTTACTACCCGCAACATATCCCTTAAGAGAAGAATTCCTTTGCGACTCCCTTTTGGGCATTCATTGACTTTTCTTGAGAAATCACGAAATGCATTCAAAGGGCACTGAATGCTCTACAACTTCCTGTCTGACGACATTTTTGTAAAACATAAGGCTGAAGGGTTAGAAGGACAAGTGTGACGAAAAAT
This sequence comes from Ignelater luminosus, assembly GCA_011009095.1. Taxonomy (NCBI): domain Eukaryota; kingdom Metazoa; phylum Arthropoda; class Insecta; order Coleoptera; family Elateridae; genus Ignelater; species Ignelater luminosus. Next base: position 446 of record VTPC01001276.1, read on the forward strand.
GTGAAGCAAAAAAAGTTTTTCGAAAATTATCGATTTTCCCTGGCAAATATCTCGGAAACTATAACACATAGAAAGAAAATTAATATGGACAGTCTTGTAGGAAATTTAATTATGCTTTATTTTGTAGGGAACACTTTTTACCGCACGACGCACCGTTTCCGAGTTATAAGCAAGAAACTGAAAACAGCGACCAGTCCATTCCCCCCCCACCTCTGAAGCGGCAGAGCTAGGGGCGGGGGTTTTTAGTATCTTTGCCTTCTAACTACCCTCAACACATTTGTCAAGAGAAAAATTCTCCCCCATTCCATGTCCTCTACAATCCACTTTTGGGCATTCATTGACTGGACTAAAATACATGGATTCACCGACCAGTGTTTTTGAAAGAAAGTGATTCAAAGTGACTCATCTTGACAAAATGTCGAATTTGAATGACATCTAGGACTTATTTTCAACATATTTAAGTGGAAATAGAAATTGAGACTAATATTTGACTTTTGTTCATGTTCAAACAAAGCATTGTCTTGGAGCACTATATGAAGATAAATTGAAAGTTCTCGGAATGATCTATACGAGGTGTTACTAGCGTCAAGTCGTTAACGTCATTTTAACATTCTATCTTTCAATAGGCATCTGCCAAAAATTCAATTTATTGTATCAACTCATTCTATGTAAAACAAGTGCTCGCCAAGGGCGCCAAACGTGTGTTGCAAAATGGAGAAAACAGAAGTTCGTTGAGTGATTAAGTTTATTGTTTTGGAAGGTTTAATTTATAAAAAGTTACAGAAAGTGTTGAAGTAATCTGCACCATCATTTTTCACTGTTTCAAAGTGGACTACGGAGTTTCAACGTGGCCATACCAGTGTGGAAGGTAATCCCCGTGGTGGACGCCAAAAAGTGCTACTGCAGAAATGATACAAACAATTCATGCTATGGTACTTGCAGCTAGACGATTGAAGGTTGCTGAGTTAGCTAAGGCTGCCGGCATTTCAACTAAACGCGTTTACTATATTTTAGCACAAAATTTGTTAATGAAAAAACCGCGCACTATGGGTGCCGCATTTATTGATCGTTGATCAAAAACGAATTCGACTGCAAATATCGCAGAGTTTGTTGGACCGTTTCAACAAGGATAGGAGGGATTTTTTACGGCAATTTGTTACTATGGATGAAGCTTGGTTTCACCACCATATATCGCAGACGAAACAGCAGTCGAGACAGCGGACAGAAGCTGGTTGTTCAGCTCAGAAGAAGGCTAAGTCGGTTTCATCAGCTGATAAGAGATTATGGCGTCGGTATTCTGGGACTCAAGCAAAACTTACTGATTACTTGGAAAAGGGTCAAACCGTTACTATAGCATGCTATACAAGCTTTCTAGACAAACTAGATAAAAATATTAAAGCAAAAAGACCTGGTTTATCAAAAACGAAAGTACTTTATGATCTGGACAATGTACCTCCTCATAAAAGTGAAATTTTATTGGCTAAATTGGGCCAATTGGGGTATGAAATGTTGGAACATCCGTTCTATTTTCCGGATTTAGCACCGCCAGACTTCCACTTTTATTCAAAAGTACTTCAAGACGAATTTTACTCTATATCTCATCCTTGCTTTCACTCTTCTTAAGGCAAAAAAACACACTTTATTTGGATTTGAAGTTTCAGGACTCTGTATTATAGCTCCTCTAGAACATCTTATTGCAAAAACGTACTGTGGGATCATTCCACGCCATGTTACATTTCTTCATCTCTGAGCACTATTCAGCACCTAGTTGTAAAGTCCTTTCATAAGTTATATTTTTCCATATTTTTCATTCCAATTCCAAAATATTTCTTTGTATACATAATTTCTACCAGAAGTTGCATTTTGTTTTTAGTTGGATTCTTAATAAAGCCTTTCGTGTTTGTTTTCATTCAGTATGAAATCTGGTTTAATTGAAACCTGTCGTCAGGTCACTACTTATTGCTAACTGTAAATTGGTATATTACAAAATTGCCATCAAAAGAAAGAACTATACCATTTAACTTTTAATAATGTATTTTAGTTTCTGCTTTTGTACTTTAATAGATTCGTATTTTCTTATTTCGATAATTGCATTGTTTATGAGCATGTTTTTGAAGAATTTCTCGGTATATGTTAATTAAGAAATAACATCTATATAGTTTTTGATATCTGTATATTATTTCATTCATTTGAGCAGGAAAAGAGAATACAGCAATTTATATTCCTGGGTTTGCTGACTCCATACATTAATGTATTCAGAATCATCACTAAGAATTTTATTATTTAGTAGATCACCAGTCGTACACTACGATATACATCTAGTCTAACGTCCAGAACATAAGTTAAAGATAATAAAAATAATAGAGAATTTAATATTATTGCACTTATCTACTTTTAGCGGACGTACAAGTGTTATAAAGATTTCTCATGAGAATAATAGATTAATGGCTTCTAATTAAAGTCAATGTTAAGGTTACTATCTGGGCAACCTTTTTATGAATGTAGAAAGCTGCTATAAGTATGATTCATCAGTGTGTATCAGTTAAATCGGCAATAAAACTCCAGCTTTCTTTTTCCTTACTCGAGTGGAAATTACCTGGTGATGAAATTCACATCTAGTTCTACGCATTAATTCATAAAATAAGAAAAATAGAAATTGTTGATTTTCTTGGAACTTCTAAACTGTTTTCTACAAGAACACGGATCTAATGAATTAGTTTATATTGTGATAGAAATTAAAGTTAAAAAGTCTAACGCGTAAGGAAAAGAAACACTAAACTCTTGACATTTCTTAACACTCGAATTTTTTTTATCAAGTTTCTTTCTTTGAACCTCTTTTCTTAAATTTTGGATTTTATCAGCGCCACTGATTTCTTTCTCCATTGTGATTCAATTTCACAGATCTGCTTTAAGCCTTTTTGGTAAATTACCTCTTTCTTTAAATTGTATTCTATGTTCAAAGGCTGGAGACATGACAGGCTTTACTTTATTGATTCCTAAATTTTTTTCGTTTATGTGGGCGTTTTGTTAGAAAAGTATTCAAACTCAAATAATGCAATAATTGTTACTTGACGGCTGCTTTTTCTCTTTTGTTGTGAACATTTTTTATGTATTGTTTGCTTACCTTTTAAAAGTTTAAAAATAGATTGAATGAATGCTTGTCTTTTAAATGTAGTACGAATATAAATTAATTTTAAAATGTATTCTTTAAGTGCAATTAATTTAAATTTATGTTACAAACTTAAATTTTAAAGTTAAGCAGATATAACATAAAATTGTTATAAACATTAAAATATACAGCTACTACAAGAAATGTAAAAGTATGGTTTTATAATTTCATGATGATAAACACATTCGAATGGTAAAAAAATGCAGAAATTCTCAAATAGTATAAGTATAGTCAGTATAAGAGATGAAAAACAGTTTTTGGAAAACATCCATACTGCGGTATGTACGTAAAATATAATACAATGAAAAATATGTACATACTATATACCTTCTGTTTGCATTTTCATTAAATCAACATCAAATATGCATATTTTGCTGTCCTCACTTGGGAGTTAATAATTTCGTCAATATACTAATTGCTTGGGGCAGTTCATGTTCAAAACTTTGCAGGAGGACGAAAAAACTGCAAATCGTATCCAATCAACTTAAAATTTTGTTTACACGACTTTCAGGTATTTCTTGTAGGTTTCTCGCAATAAAATTTGTTTAGAATTTATTGATAACAAAGAAAACAAAAACAATTTCAAACACATGTAGGACAACAGCTTTGATGCTTCTAACTTTTATTGCTTAATACAGAACACGTTTAAAGTTTAGTAAGAGGTAAGTACTATTCGTAATAAAAGTTCGCAAAAATGTGTAGAATATTTTTATCCTTAGTTGGGGCCAAACTACCGGAGTAAGATAAAATTTTTCTCTATTCGTGTTTTTCTTTCTGGAGAGCAATTGAGCTTTACTACCTTTGAACAAGCTGCTAACGTCTTTAAAATCTACTCTGTTCATTGAGGAAGTAATGAATGAATTTTTATTACCGCAAGTGCTGATAAATTGTGCTGTCTCGAAGAGCGGCGTTTTCTAGAGTCGTAAGGCTTTTTCTTTTTCTTTCAATTATTCAATGGATCGCATCTGCTTCTGTGGGTGTGACCTTTCAGTAGGTAGATAAAACGAACGTGAGTTACTTAAACAAGGTGCAGGTAAACATTTTTGTAAATCTACCACGACCACCATTTTTCCAGATTGCTCTTGTTTGCTTCTTCCTTATCTCGGATTTTTAGTTTGTATGTAAGGTCTGCCTCTTGCTGATGTTTTCTCTGTTCCTCTTTAATATTTTCTTTCTTAGCTCCCGAAGTATTTTTCCTTAAAATTTTTATAAAATGATTACAATGATCGCACGTATCTGTGGATGGTTGATAAAGACGGAGATTTAATTCTTCATTAAATACTTTCCTGTAAAGCCATTTTTGCTACCATATCTTCATGTCTGCTTTCTTTTTTGCATTTTTCCGTGTAAAGTGCAAAGTGTAAAGACGCCTGCAGTCACTTGAATTACGCGATCGTAAGGCCTGCAAGAAGCCTTTGCTCAACGAACGGCAGGAGAAAGCCCATTTATCGTGGGCGAGAAAGTATTAGCATTAGAGTTGAAGATTGACCCAAAATTCTGTGGTCTGACGAATCTAATATCGAGGTAATTCTAAGATTTGTATAATGTTTTTAATCATCACATCAATCCTGGAATTTCTACTCAAGCTTTTTATGATTAATGTGATCCTAGCCAAACCGGAGCTTAATATGTACGCCGAAGAAAGGGAGAAGCATTCCATCCTCCTTGGATTTTCCCCACAGTAAACCGTGGTGTGATAGTATGATTTGGGGGTGTATGTCGACTGCAGAGTTAGGCAAACTGTCTATTTGCGAAGGGCGAATGACCGGCAGTACTTACATATTCGTGCTAGAAGAAAATCTAGAGCCTTCTTAATAGAATTTATTTAACATCACAGACGACACTATTATCTTTCAGCAAGATAATGCACCATGCCTTAAAGCTAGGCAAGTCATGGAGTGATTTGAGCAGAATCAAATCCAGTTATTAGATTGGCCTCCCCAGTCTCCGGATTTATCACCAACTGCTTCTCACATACAGATATATTCACTACTTATTGCTCACGACGTGCTGCTGCACTTGGATTCTTTCCAAAATTTGTCTTTCACTCCACTGCACTGGCTGAAAAGAAGACAATTTCTAAAACCGACCTTGCATTTTGAGCAATTTTGCAAGACATAGCTGGTAACAATATAACACTTTGATTTGATTTGTGATGTCTGTAAAGAGCGTTTGTAAACTAAACAGAAAGCGCTGGAAGTCATTAACGTTCTCTAACAACAAATTTCATAACGTTGTCTTCGTTTACACAGAAGTAGAAATTGAGTTTAGATACAACCAAGCATCTGTAAGGCTTTATGTCATTTAAACGTAACTGTAACTATACCAACATCTTTGGTTTAACCTGAAAATGATTTTTTGTAGGAATGTAAAACTGTATGTTCTATGTTGCCACTTTAAAAATTCGTACAGGTTGGAAGTTCTAGTAGAAGACGAAATGATTATGGTAGGAGAAGAAATCTGATTACAAAACAAAACCAAACATTTTCTAAGTAATGTTTAACTTGAACGTTCGAGTTTTATTTTGTTCTTTACTCAAGTACAACTAGTTTTTCAAAACCAATAAAGCCTTATGAAATTTAACTACAGATTATTATATTTCTTTTAAATAATTGAATTGCCAATAAGAAAATAATTAGGATAATCAGAAAGAGTTATAAGTATTATTATTTATTCTTCAAAAAAACTGATGGTAATTCTGTTAGTTATTGCTTTCAAGCACACACAAAACTTCCATAACAACATTTTTAATATTCCAGGAGAATCCAACTTATCCATATTTTTGTGAAGCATGTAATATGCATGTTTATTAGCGTAGAATTCAATTTACTAAATCAACTTACTAAATCAAAAGCAAACAACAGGTTGTAATTTTAATTTAAATTTTCCAAATTTAATTTCAATGGAAGGTCAAATTCCTTTTGAAATCAATACAATATGAAGTTCATTTCTACTACTGTATTCAGTTAATTTAACGTGATATAACAGTTCTATTTATTAGATGTAAGCAGCAAAATATCAGAGACCTTTAATAATAATTATTATTAAAAGGGTGCTTCGATGAGTTTTATGGCGTTTATGAATTGTGCAAGGAAGCTTAGAACAAAGACTTTCGTTTTGCTTTAAGGTGTATTTACAAAAGTGATTACTAACATTTCTTATTATTACTAATATAAATACAATCAAATAAAATCAGTACAACTTTATACATAAAATATCACCTTTAAAACAATAACTATAATTAGGGTAACAATAAAGTTACATTTTTTGCATTTATAATTTTCTTAAGTTTTACCATGGTTAATAAGAAATCTATTATTACTACTGAATTAACTTAAAAGGCTATGGGTTTTTATGGTAAAGTAGAACACCTACATATGTACGATCATATACACCATCTGTCAATGCAATTAATCCTTTATGCTATCTTTTTTAAGTTAGATCTTCATATGTTTTGATTCTAATATACAAAGCAATCACTAATTAAAGTAGCAACAAACGATTAATTCAGAAATATTATACCACCAATCACCTATATTTAAGAAAATATTTCTAAACAGTTCTTGTGTAGTAGTCCACGATTAGCAGTATCTTATAATTTGTGATCTTACAATGTTTCTAAATTGATAATCACTGACGTTTAGTATTTGAAATAAAGTCGAAATCAGTAACTCTGTGAGTCTTAATATTGTAAAATGCTAAAGCAGTTTGTGAATTTGGTATATTTTGTCAATATATCTTTAAAATGGGGGTGGGGGATACAAAAAAGGACTCGAGTGGAGGCTAGTTATAATTGCAGATGTATAATCAAACTTCAAAATTTGAAAATTTTGGTTTTGCCGTTTCTTGAAATGTTATAACTCTAAAGGAGTGGATAAACCTTAATAATCTTTATATGTATTAACGTCCATCAGTAGTGATTGTCGCAGTTGATGGATGGCAACATCTAGTACCAAAAGCTGGTTTGTACCATAGGGGCAGATTACAGTGAACAGTATTCAAGATAATGAAATAGACACAGGCTCGTTGCTTCTTAAAAGAACTTGTTTATAAATTCAGGGTAAAAGTTTCTAAGAGTTTTGCCATTATTACCAGTCATTGAAATTTAGCCATAACTTTAAAACTTTTTTTCTTTTGATCTTCAAATACAAAGAAGGATGGAGTTTTAGATTTTGGGTATTAAGAAATCAAGGACAATTATTCATGGTGAAACAATTCCAATAAAAACTATCTATATAGTTGCAGTCAGAATCTAGAAACATTGTTCAAGCGAGCCAGCATTGATTGTTTTGAAAGTGGCCAAAACTCGAAGAAAGTGTCCAAACATGTAAAGATTCAAGACAGTTTTGTCTAATATGGGTAGAATACAAATGACGTTCAATGTATTTTGAGAAAAAACGATTTTATTACTTTTAAAGCTCTTCACAACAGTAAATCAGACTGTATTCGCAGATTTGTCAATTTAATCGAGAATGGTGTTACATATCAATATTTAGGAAGAATAGTCATTAAAGTAATAGATGACTCAACGTTGCCACTGAACCAACTTTATATCTAACTTCATAAGTCTTGCCTTTATACCGCTAGTTTCCTAACATAAAACAGAAAGAATTATTTTCTTGTTTTTGCCACAACTACCATTTAAATAACCACCCAGCCAAACCGTACCTTTATAGAATACTTTTACGTTTTAAAAATAAGCGTATTTTTTGGGTATATTAGCTAGTAATAAAGAAATTTAAGCGTTCTCTAAAACATAATCAAAAAAATATTTTTTAATTGAAGAGCTATAAATTAGATTAATTAGAAAATTAACATTTACAAAATAAAAAACTTACATAATACATTTCTAATCCTTTGCAGCTCTTCAATTTTTATATTCAAAATTAAAACAAAAACAGAAAATAAATAAGAAAATTACTAAACAAACAAAACATTCTACTGATTAAGAATCGGGTAAAATTGATTTTCTTGAAGTATTTTCCGTATTGGAGACAATATTTCCTTGTGCATTTCTATAATCAGAATAACCTGAGTAAGCTATATCATGCCCACTGTTGTGGCCACCTTGAAAATTAAAATCTCCACTGCCGTGATTATAAGAGCTAGCATATTCATGAGAATAGCTTGGGTGGGGCTCTTTGAAATGTGGTCTATATCCAACTCCTGCAGGTGAATAATGGGGTCCGTTGTAGTAGTTACTATGTCCAAAATTAGAGTGTAAATCTGGTTTACATAACTTGAAAAATCCTATCATTCCTGGAACTACAATCGCTAAGAATCCTAGAAGTTTCTTGAACGAAGCCAATCCAAGGATGAGCGGTAAGAATAATAACAACTTCAGCTTGAAAAGTTTCAAAATTATTAGCATTGGAATGAACAGCTTCTTGAGTTGTTTGCGTTCTGAAATAAATGACACGTATAAAATTAGAAAACTTCCACAATTAAAGTAAACTTTAGATATTTAAATTTTATTTGTTATTAGTATCTTTAAATGTTGGTTTTGAAAATTTGAAGATAAAGTCAATTTTTCTCAAGTGGAAAAAATAAATGTTGTATTCGCAACAGTTTTCTTTTCTTTGGTGTCATGTAGCCAAAAGCGTGGAAACATTAACTGTGTATCGTATTTTTGAAGACTTTCAAATAATTTCCGGCGTTTTGTGTCGAACTGAATGATTTGTATGCGTTTTGTTTGCTTGTCTGAAACATGTGATTGTCGAAAAAGTTTAAATTATCATAAAATAGTCGTAAAAATTCACTTTGTGAGAAAAAGAATTTTGTGGTTGTTTGCAATTCATATATGTGTAGTTTCAAAGCTTTTTTTATTGATACTTACTGAAAATCGAATCTTTCTTATCTTCGATAACGTCTATTTCGTCTATAATCTCATCCACAAACCTTGGGGAATATCTGCCATGCTCTGTTACCTCATCATTAAATTTTACTTCGATTAAACTTGATTTTAGAAATTTCTCTATCTGTAAAAGTAAATAATTGTTAGTTACAAAAACAGTCTTTGAAGTGTCAAAACCTTAATTAATTGAAAAGTTACTAGTTTCGCTATTCTCGAGTTTTTTCAAAATGTCTGCAGAAGATGTGACAAAAATATTGTATCGTTACAAGTATTTATAGGTTATTATACAGGGTGTCTTTGCTATTCCAATTTTGTGGTACGTTCTTTCATATCTTGTAGGTCACATATGAGATGATGGTTCTTCAGACAGACTTAGATACGAATTGCCAAAAGTGGTAAATAAAACAATTTTAGGTGCCTATGAATAATGTAGTGAACGACAAAGAATAAATTTTTTGATCTCTTGATGATGGGATTGAAAAAGTAACGTTGATGTAAGTAATGATTATAAGAAAAAGATGTCAATGAAAAGGGGGATATAAAAGCAGAAAGCAATGAAACTGTAATTAAGGGAAATTGTGCAGATATGATAATATTCAAACGTCCAATAATCCAAAAGTCTTTAATGCGTGAATAACCAATGAGATTAGATTGAAACGGTTGCCTAAACATTTTGTAGAAATTCCTGTTCCTCTAATAGGTATCTAAAGTACAAGCAGTCAAGAGAGCCCATTGAAGGTAACAGTGATCTTGTCAAAATGTCAAGAGAATCGATCAAGTTTGGTACACATACATACAATGGGTATAAATTCTAAAATGCAAAGAAATTTATAGAAAAAGGGGATTGAAGTCATCTAGTTCTTATGAATAAACGGCAAAACGATTCAAAAACAAAGGTTTAAACCTGCGTTTTTGTCCCTAAAACAGGAAAATGTTGCTTATGACCCATGTGGTATAAATTATAAGTCTCATCAATCAATAATACTTGTGATAAGTTGTTTGCCAAAATAAATAAATATCAATTCTAGAGTACAAACTAAATCAACAGGAAAGGCAAAACCTATATACCAAAAATGGGCAAACCTGCCTCCCGCAACCGAATTGATTCGTATAAAGACAGAACACCTTACATTTTACAACTAGAATGCCATAATTAAATTGCTTGGTTAAATCTCTAAAATTATTGTTTTCCGATGAAGTTCCTTTTATAAGAACCAATTCAGCTCAGAGGGACCAAGTTTTCTCACTCGTACTATACAGTTATCATCACATAAGCATTGTAGACACTACCACTTTAAAGGGCTAGAATAGTAAGTGGCACAATTCACAAGATTTTAGAAGATGAAAATCTGACTCTTGTCGTACTGCTTTGGTTTATTAATAACAAGACTGAATAGAGAGAGCATTATCGATTATTTACTGTTATTTGTATGATGTGTGGTTCTAAACACAATGAACCATACAACAGAGGAACAAATAACTTTACTCTTTGCCGAATTTCTGCATTTCTGTTTTACCCTTGACTCAACTTTTAGTTGTTCAAAAAAGATGTTTTCTAAGAAAAATCGATAATAGGAACCTTAAATTTAGAAAACAAAGCAGCATTAATCCCTTATGCTTGGTTTTGTCTTTTATCAAGCTGAGAATGGAGAAGAAGCAAACCAAAGTTTGAAATTTCAGTTTTTGCAATATCTTAAATTATTATACAGACTAAAATACATGGTATATCTTTGATGAACTTTATATGTGCTACCGTGCATCCATAGCAACCACCGCCGCTGATGGAGATATCAAAATAGGATGAATGAGCGTTGTTTCTTAAGAAAACCTGTCTATGAATCCATTTTAGCTAGAAAAACATAGAAAAAAGATATCTGCAATTTTGAGCATAAGAAAATAAATGACAGTTAGTCAGGCTTGCACTGAAAATTCAAACACAGATGTGTGTGTATTCTTTCTTTGAGGTCTGCCTCAAACCGAGCCAAATAATACATTTTGACTTCCTATTAAAGTTCAATGATCTCTCTGACCGTTTGCACTTTGGCCAAATGACAATTTTTCAGTTTTAAAAGACTTCCATCAATCCTTTTGGGCCAATTTTCAATTGTACAGTTATCACTTTGCAAAATTCAAATCAAATTTATTGAACCAACTATTGTTGCACCTTTGAACTTTGATAATCTATAGAGCAGTTTGAATAATTCTCCTAATCTAGACTAACTGTTTACTCTAACTATCCACATTGTCAATTCTGATAAGGAACATTATTCAATTTGTAGAAGCTTCCCCCAACCCTTCTTTCTTCTTGATTATTGTTTTCTTTTGATTTGCATAATATCATTTGTTTTGCTGGTTTTTCGCTTTTCGTCCTTTCAATCATCTTAGATTCTAGATACAACACCTAATTCTAGTCTGGAAGATACAGATTTATATGTTCTAGTATATCATCTATGATGTCTAAAGATTGGCTTTGTCTTGACAGACTTGTTTCAAAAAAGCAGGTTTGACATATTGACTCTTTTTAATATTTTGCTACTAGCACAGCTACTTCATGAACAAGCACGTGGTAAGTGTGTTAGAATAATGGCAATTTATTACACAGATTTGGGCATTTGCTTTGCTGTTTACCACAGTTGACCATCACATTGCTGACACAGTACTTTACAAAGCAAACTATACACCAGTGCATCGAGAATATATTGGAATCTTTTCTTTCAAAAGTGCCACCATTAAGTTTTCCAATCAAGGCTATCAGAATACAATGCTCTTGATTTGTTTTGTCAGCTATTGAATTTGCTCACTTGGCATTTGATTATCTTTGTAGTCGTTATTTAAACTGAGCAGGCGTTTTTTTAACTTTTCAGGTTTACTTTCTAAGTCGCTTATGTTTATTCCAATATATATGACTACAAATTCCACTATTTACAGACTTGAGCATGATAATATACGGTACATCAATATAGTGGTTCTGTCTGTTGTTTTCTATAGTCTCCTATTGATTATATGTCTTATTGCCAAGTTACTAAATCTATCTATATCCATTCTATCACCAAGTTGCTCAAAGGTTATGATTCTAAAATTAACGGAACTTTGAAACTCGATACAATCTCATATCTAATATCATTTTTTCAGCCTTCTTGTAATTAAGGTATTTGGTTGGTGATACAACACGAAGCACCTGAAAAAAAAACATGCAAAATATTAACATTCAAACTAAATTAAGTTTAACAGCTTAGCACTTACTGTTGTATTGCCCATTGTCGAGTGAATGATTAGAAGAAGCCCATATTTTCTCAAAATTTTTAATAGTTTCTGACTATGTTTGAAACAGATAGATCACCCTGTATGTTCTTCTTTGCTTTTTACTACTACGCTATAGAAGGCATTAAAATGTAATTATTGTTTTCATTAGCAACAAAGGAAGAAGATACTATATTTCTAGCCTGAGACGGTCTGCAATATCTGTTTACATTTACTGCCGACATTTTGAAATACACTCAAGAGCTTAAGTATAGCACGACCTGCAATTTTGCAGTATTTAGCTCTTAATAAAAGTTTTCGACTTGGAACCACACCGTTACATTTTCACCACCAAAATTTCTTTTAGAAAAAAACTGAGATTCTTTTCTGAAACTCCTCCAATATGAATTGAAACCGTCTGGACCGTCCAAATTAAACTTCTTCTCGTCGTCGGAGAAAATTACCTTGGCAATGCCAGAAACAAAAATGAATAGAATACGATTTTTATTAAATTCTAAGAGGGCAGTCTTGTGCCGCGGCAAAAGTTTTTTGACAGAGCTTAGTTTTTGTCTTTTGACGTGGGAACTTTTTCCTAGGCCTCTTCTCACAATCCACCAAGAAACATTCGGACCACACTTCGCAGTAAGTTGTCTATAACTTTTCGTGCTGTTCCTTGCTAAACTAACTAACTGCCGCTGAGATCTAGAAGAAACTTTGTATTTGTCCCTCTTTTTTGTTTTTCCTATAATTATCTGGCTTTTTCAGAAAATTTAGAACGACTTTGTGAGACCGAGATATTCTCCGAGCAATTCGGCAGATTCCACAATTCTGCTCATGTCGAGCCAAAATCTTGCCTATTGTTCAATGTCTGTAAGGTACGTTCCTCGGGGCATCTTGTAATAAATTTCTCTGACAGCTAAGATCAACAACGTAACAAACATTTTGTTTTTATTTTTCAAGGTACGCTGTATAATTAAGTATTTGTATTTCTTATTATCTTCACATTTCAATAAACTATCGGTTGTTTAGTTAATGTACTTTTTAAAACATGTGTGATCGTGCCATTAACAATTCTAAGTCGAAACCTTTTTTTTAAGGTCTAAATACCGCAAACTTTTATGCAGTACTACAGTAATGCTCTTGAGTGTAGTAATTAAAGCAGCAAAGTTATTTCTATCATTAATTATAAATAATACATGAATGCGTTTCTTACCCTTCTCATTGCAAACTTTACTAACTGATCCCATTCGGGTTCATCGCCACGTGGAGCTTCAGAATATTCAAATGGTTCATGTGCCAACTGTCGCAGTTGACTTTCAGGCATACGTAAAACTCGAGCATTCTCCGTTAACTGGTAGAAAGGCTGAAACATAAATATGAAAAGCGAATTAATATACGCGTATTTCAATTTAGTCTGCATACATTTGAATACAGTATACAAGTACGGATTGGAAAGTCTTTCTATATTTTATACTTTGTTTTTGTTTCCTCTTCGCTGCAACATTGTTAAATGACAAAACAAAAGGGAACGCGTGAAAAACTGCCTATATAACGAAGGATGTTGCTCTAGGTACATTTACGATCGTTATCGAGGACAATAATGGTGATTTATGTAGGTTTTATGTTTTTCTTGTTTTATACCCTTGGAGCTTTTAAACAAAAATGTAACACTAAATAATATACTTCCGACAGTTTTATAGGAAATTTGTTGTTATGATCCCACACATAAAGAAAATATAATTAACAATAATCTCGGGAAGTAACGCAACAGAATCTTGTAAGAAACATGAAATGAAAACGCACGTGATTCCATTTTCTGCAAAATGAAAATATTTGGTAATTGAGTGAAATCTGGAAAAGTACAAATAATACCATTTTAGTTAAATCTTAATTTCGTTTGTAGCTGTTAGCTAAGTTTCAATAAATTTCAGTTAGGCTTTCAGCGAAGCACACGTACTTGTATTAAGACCAATTAGACGATTTCTTGTTCTTTTTTTTTCTAAATAGGGTCGTTTTGTGTTTCACGTGGCTGATTTTATGAGCGCCGAAATTGCGTAAGATTTTCTAGATGTTCGCTCAGTTGGCTATTTCTGGAAGTGCTTAATTGATTTAGCTTTACCGCAAAAATATATTTGGAATTACAATAGTTCAGCAAGATATAAAGCAGATAGAATTGTGTTTGTATTGCAAGGGAGGAGAATATTGGATTCTGGAAAATTCTTTGTAGTTATACCGACTAATTACATAATGTAATTTCAAAGAAAACCATAAATAAGTTAGTTATTATTAAATGTCTGGATTTATAATCCAAAACAGTCAAAGTTTCGTTGGAAAGAAGGTAAAAGAAAATTGAAAAACAAAGTGAAAAAACTAAACTTTTCCAGAAGTGAAATTTAAAACTTTTCATGAACTGAACATTGTCATTTTTTTTCTTTTAGTGTTGTTTGGAAGGGAAGTTCATATCGAGACAAAACTTTCATTATGTAAATAGTTTATATCAGGTTTGTACAGAAATGGCACTTTCTAAGTTGAACTTGGTCTACGTCAGTAAAGAAACAACAGCTAGTAACAGACAACGTTATTTGTTTATGTTAATAGAAGTCCAATATTTGGGAAACCCAAAGCACTCTATGTGGTCCTACCAGACATTTTTTGTATATGGGTATATCAATTGATTGTCTACAAAAAAGGTCCTCCAACTGTACCTCGAAGAAGGTTAACTTGATCATCCAGAGTCGAAAAACCCAAAACAAAGCAATTTATTTTGGCGAACAAGACCAGGTCTAATCGTCAGGCCCTTATTGAATTGCGCTTTAAAAGGTCTACATTAACAAGCATAACACATATTTAGAACTAGGTATTGAGTTAAAGCAAGAAAAGAACTAGAATTAATGTGCAAATTATCAACACGCTATAAGACTTTTAGATGTCGAAAGAAAATGAACAGCAAAGCAAAGCAAAGTTGCGAAGAAAAGCGGAAAGTGATGATTCTGAAGCAAGTACCAGTTTTTCTCCTGTGAAAAAAAAACTGCGGGGAAGTGAACCTGCTTTTAGTTTTAAAGATATGTGCATGTCTTTTTGATGAAACATGTGACCCAGAATGTGAAATGAAAAAGACTGTTAAAAGACGTAAAAAAATCTATGAAGTTAGAACGTTGGAATTTATAGACAACATTCTTAAAGCAGCTGCTAATAAGAATGATGATTGGAACAAAACAGTTACAAGTCGATTAATAAATGTCCTGGATTTAATAGCAGAAGAAGCTAGGTATCATGACCCGTGGAAGTTGAAGTTTCTTAAGCTGGAGACGACCAGACGACCCTGAAATAGCTAAAGCTTTCCAAAAAATTTGTAATTACATAGAACAAAGTAATGACTGTCAATTTTCTGTAAAAGACTTACCGTTTGTCTCCGATAAAAAAGATTTAGAAGAAGTAACGGTGAACAGAAAACTGTTACAAAAATATGGCGAGCTAGTTATAACTGAATTAGCGTTCGAAAAGACTGTTGTTTGTTTCCGGGACACTACTGAAAAAATTTTAAATAATGCTTGGTATCCCGCTAGAGAAACCAATGAGGAGGGAGAAAAATTAAGAATAGTAAAAGCAGCAGCAGCCACTATTAAAAAAAAATATATCATTTTACAACAAAGTGACCAAGAGATCTATCCTGCTCCTGAAAGTCTTTTGAATGGTGTAGAAAAAGAAATCTCTCTTTGAAGACATTTCTAAAAGAAATGATATTGAAAGGAAAAAAGGGAGATCCACAACCTTGGAAAAAAAAGACCGCCGTTTTGCTCACAACATTATGGTCGCAGTTAGACCTAAATCATTTCTGTCTCGAATTCAACTTGGCTTGGGCTTATATTTTCATTTCGTACTATAATAACCATCCTTTCGAAACTTGGTCTGAGCGTCTAGTATAATGAAATATTAGCGTATGAAGCAGTTTCTGCCAAGCAAGGACCTCTAGCTTCGTCCAGTTTGTCTTCAATAACGCCGACGTCAACCTTAGCACAATCGATGGTCACAAAACTTTGCAGCGTATGGGAGGTATTGAGTGTGTTATTCCAACAGAATCGGCTGAAAAATGTTTCTCTATGGTGCGGTAAAAATCAAAGTTATCTCAAAAATCTGATGATTTAGTACAAAAAATTGAAATTAAATATTTTCCAGGTCTCAAACGTATTCAAATTGAAGATTTTAAAGTAACTAGACCTATATCCGAAACGTTTTGGATTATGACACCGAGTGACATTCTTTGGTTGTTAGGCAAGTGGTTGAATGTTCCTCTTATCTCGTCTTGGAATGGATTTATGGAGAAAGTTACAAAGGATATTCCTTACGATAGGAGTAAAATTTTATTTTTGCCTTTTATAAACTTGTCGGCAAGCAGTTATGATGCAATTAATTCGGTGTTACATTCTGCTAATACAATAATTTGAATTGAAGCTTAAACGATGTTTTGTAACTTTTGATCAGCCCTTATACGCCAAAGCTCGTGAAATCGCTGCGTTATCTCCTGACTTGTCGAACATCACTGTAGGACTTAGTGGCTTTAAGATGCTGATGTTATCCATGAGTGCAATTGGACATATAATGAATGGAAGTGGCCTTAAAGAAGTCTGGAGCTCCGTTGAACAGATGCTGTCAGGGCATCATTATGCCAGAGCTATTAGGGTGCATTCTATGACCCAGACAGCTTTAAGGTATATTATGCTAGATTCTTTACAATTGTCCGACGCAGAGAAAATACTAGCAGCGGAAATGCTGCACGATTTTGTTGTTAACCCTACCGAGTTGGACTTAATTAAAAGAAATATAGTTCTTGTAGATCTCTTAATAAAGTTATAAACTTTTATGTCTTGACTCAATTAAGTCAATATTAGTCGCAATCATTCATATTTATGCGATAAAAGACGAATCTAGGCGTCAAATCGACTTTTTTTCGCATTTGAAAATTATAAGTTTTCCCTTCGTTATTTTTTTAAAATTACTGGTTGGTGGTATGTAAAAACTGAAAACATGATTTTGTAGGAAATTTCATGCTCTTTCATTTGTTCCTTTGGCTTTTTTACCTACGACTAATATTTACGGAGGTAGAAGCGAAACACCGCGCTCGGACCCCTTTCCGCCGCCATTTTTTCAAGATGGCAGACAACGCACACCTCGGATTCATCAGGACTTTTAGTATGTTGTATAACATGACTAAACAAACATATTGGTGAGCAAAACAACTTTGTTCTAATTTTGTCTACGTACGACCCCTTTAATGGCCGTACTAAAAAGTGAAAGAAAGTTATGCAAAAAGAATTACTAGGAAACTATCAAACTGGCTTGAAGAAAAGAAGAATTCTTAAGATACGAAGAGATTAGAGAGAAAAAAATATGCTATGTTTATGGAGTTTGAAAAACCTTGTAAAATGAAGTAGAAACCCTATAAATCCAATCTATTTGATGAAGATGACTCTTACTGACACTGAATATTATGGTTTGAGTTGATGGTCCAATAGCAAACGGGTGTACAATAGTTAGAAGTTTAAGCCAAGGAGATTCTTTATAAATCATTTTATTTAATTTAGTGTTACAAAAAGTAAAACCGTACAAGAGATGGAAAACCTATGATCTCTATGGAGAAGACAAAGATCACATGTATGATGCAGACACAAAGAGTACAATGTGTACAAGTGTGGTAACGCAAGTGAGAAACAATCTAGACAACAGAGAAAAGGAAGACCAAATAGTAGATGGTTGAATCAGGTTGAACAAGACCAGAAAATGGCAATTTAGGGATAAAAAAGAAAACGCGAAACATTCAGGTTTTTTCGTTTTGCTTACTCGTCTACCTGCTTGAAGTACAGTTATCATTTATGTACACTGTCTAGTACTATTTGAGAGTCATTCTGTACTTTCAGTGTGAATTAACCATGAGTGTTTCGTTTTTGGGACGACCTATATCTAAACGGTGGCTAAGAACAAAGAAAGTTTAATAGAAGAATACAACTTGGTTTTTGCAAAGGGTATGTCACAATAACAATTTTCTAAATTTGTTTTACTAAGGACTTTCCAGATCATGTTATTAAAATGAACTTAGTGCAACCAGCAACGCATTCCTAGAATCTAAATTTTGATCTCTAGAAATCGTACTGTTTTTGAATGTATCGTTCTGTATGAAATAAAATAGTTTGGAACTAACCTACAATAATGGGTAGCTTTTTAGAGGTATGTATCAAATAATTCACACAAAAAGATCAGTTGGAAAAAACTGAGACCAGGGTTTTTGCTTAACTAAGCACCGAAAGGGTGTTAATATAGTTACAATTGTGTTAAGATTTTCTGCTGTGAATGTTATGATTAAAACTGGATCAAAAGGATAAACACCTTTTCGCAGAATTTAGACGATCTTAATGACAGTCTGTATGGAGGGTAACCCAAAACAATCTGACAACCAAGAGAGTAGTGTAGCAAATCTAGCTACTGCGATGAAAACTTTTTACAACTGTTACTGCTAGTTATTCTCAAAGCAAAATTGAAAAACCATAGTTTTCAAAGGTTGCTCTACTCCCGAAGTGTTTCTTAGACTTTCTTCAGAAAAAGCCGAAAAAGTGTAAAAACGGGAACGTTCACTATGAAAAAAGCCTTTATCTTGCATGAACAGACTATAAGAAGACAGCTATAAATAGCTGATGTCTATTTTGTTGGGAAAAATGGATGAATGCTGAATTACCTACCTTGTTATTTTGCATTCTTTTGTTTCCATTAACAAGCAAATTGGACCAATTATCAGAAGAATAATCAGTACGGGACTACAATAAAAACAATGAATATCAGTGAATCAATGAATTTCGAATTGTTATTTATATTTATGTTGACTTTTCAGGGAGAGAAATAATATAGAAAGACCTACGGATATTGTTTGGAAAACCATAACGAAGGAATGCCGCTGGTTACAATGATATAAAACAAGTGGTGATATTTGTGAAAGGCAGAAAATAAAATTTCTAATAAAAAAGAATGAGTTGTTAGAGAGAAACAAAATAATGGACAGTAAAGTAAAAGAGGGCTATAACTTCTTTTACAGAATTACGTCCTTAGAAGATAAAAATTCGAAATAATTTGGTAACGTGAAAGTTCTTTTCATCTAAAGAAATGTACGTTAGCAAAACCCTCATCATAGCTAAACTCACTATTTATTTATTTTGTTAAAAATAAATGAAAGTAAAAGAGTTTCTGGTTAAACGTTTTAAAATAAAATAGAAAGAAGGAAACTAAATTGAATTAACAACTTACCTTTTCGAAAAACTCGTCGAACGATTGCAACGCTCTGGATTTAAAACATTCCGCCAGATCACCGTTTAGACAGGCGCTGTTCACTGTAGCAAGGTAAGGATCCACATTAGGGCCCGTTCCTAATCCAATCCAATCCAGCAGGTCTTTTCCTATTCAAACATGCTTCACTAAGTACGAGTTCAATTATATCCCATGTACAAGTTAGTAATGCTTACATTTCAACCTCACTCAGGAAAGGATATATAGAGTAATGTAACCGTATGTCATATGTTGGAATTCATTAGTAATAAGAAACTTGTAATGTGTTCTGAATTAGTAAAACGATTCGTGCAAGTTTCAGTGACATTGACTTATGTTTGAGAAAATTAATGTAGTTAAAGCTCCAGCGGAGTATCTAATGCTCTTAATATCATATTTGTATGACATAAATAATAATTAAAAATCTTCAAATTGTAATTAATAAAAATTGTAATTAACTATACAAAAGAAGTTTGTACTTCTTTTGATTTTTAATTTTTCCTGATAGACTAAATTAGAAGAGCGCATTCTCCTTCTTTCCCCCTTGTACTATACCTGAAAGGTTGATATAAAACACAATAGGGATAAAAGCATGGTCTATCAAAAATTCATGAAAGCCAGTGAGGCCTCCCATGCTTAAAATGGACCTGTTGAATGTACTTCAACTTGACTTGAGAGTTAAAATATACAATGAATATGTTTTCTTTTTCTTTTTGTTGCTGAGGTGAATCGTCTGAAGCTTTTAGAGAGCAACTTTGAAAAGGAATATTATGAACTGAATTCTGGATGAGTTAGTAATGCTTATCATTCTCAACAAACTCTCTGAAAGTGCGAAACTTGCGTCAGTACATATTTAATAAACTTTATTGATCATACACTACGCTCTGTTATGGAAGAGAGAAGCGAAACAATAACAATAAATTCCTAAATCTTTCTCTGAAATAAATAAATCTCAACTTCGAATTTAATTTTCTAGCTTTGTAGCTGTACTGTTACTATGTACTTCTTTAAGTGACTGAATAGTACAAACTAATATTTCTGTGTGTACTTTTGATTTTAGATTTTTTTTTTCAAAATATATTTTACTATTGCAGATTCAAATTCTCTCTTATTATTCTCTACAACTTTTTAGCCATTGAAGCATTGAGGTTCCACAAGTATATCTTTTCTTTTGAGCAGGGCATTTAAGTTTTTGAGTTTCAGCAATATTTTGGCTCTGAGCAGGCATCAAAGCTACTCTCACTTTTTTTCAGAAAGTCTAGAAACGAGATCAGTTTAAGAATGTCTACTTTTGCTTTGAGTATTTTTATTAAATTTGTTTTAACTTATTTCTTATATTAAATGAAGTGGCTGCCTAATTCTGATATTGCTACTTAAATATTTACCTCCTAATCAACCAATCTGAGTTTGAGGTATTGCAAAACAACCGGTTTAGAGAAATTTACACTTTTTCGAGTAAAATACTTAATCTTGGATTTTGACTTACTCAAACTCTACGACTTATAATAAGTACTAACTTTTGACATTGTGAAAAAAATAATATAACATGTAAAGTTAATTGGATAGTTTGATTTTCAGGCATAAGGTACAAGATTTTTGTTTCTTTAATTGAATGTTTGTGTCGTAACACTGTACCATGACATTCCTTAATGCCAGACTTAAGTTAGTTATAAATAAAACTGGCACTGGATAAGAAAACCTTAAAATATTCAAGGCAGCAAGTTTTTTCACAGAAATCTGACGCAACAGCAAATGCAAACTTCCTAAGACTAATTTCTTATGATACAAGAATTCAACTTTTCATAGGACGAATAATTGAAATTCGTTCAATAGCATTTGAAAACGTATTATTCAGTAATTAATATATTAACTAGACGATGATCAAACAGTAGAATTAGAAATGCTAGAAAAAATAGAAAGAAGTCTCAAAGAACAAGCTCAAGTACTAGTGCGACAATTGGTAAAATCGATAGGAGCAGCCAAAGTCATTACCTAAAGCAATCCTGTTCCTTTGCAAATTTTGTATACATTGAGATGAGGCAAAATCTGGAAGACTAGATAAGCTCTGGTATGGCTGTTGGTAATCGACAGAAGCAGCTCAAGTAATTACCCTAAACAATTCTACTCCTTTGCAGATTTAAACTTTAAGATGGAAAGAAAACAAACCTAGCCTAGAAGATTCCAAACCACTGTCATCTAACGGTTGTGCCATCAGATAGCATTAATAAGTATGCACAGAGTGGGCTATCATCACTGTTCAATTACTCAAAAACAATTGAGAAACTACGCACACAGCTTTTCAAAGCAGTAAAAAGTAGAATGTCAAGATATTTCTATGATTTAGGAAACTCCTAAAGTTCATCTTCAAGATGCCAAAAACATATCAAGAAGGTCGGTAGATTTTCGTAAAAGTCGCGAATTTCTGCAAAATCATTATTAGGTTTCTGAAAGTTCGACACTAAGAACAGCTAAAAGAATTAAGTCGCATACCCTATTCTAGAAAGTCTTTCTCTATTCTCAACTTTGCTAATTAATTAAAATTAATGATCGCTTTCCACACGTTCAAGGATTAATAATAAAGGAAAACTAAGAACGTTCTCACAGTTTCTAAGCGCCACGTGATGTCCCAATTGAACTTGATCCAGAAATAATATTCATCCGACTTATGCAGCTTATCGTCATTTAAAATATTTTTTCAGGTATAAAAAAAAAACCTAAACTGGTCTGTGCTCAATGAAAAACAAAAAGTCTAGAAAAGCCATCGCTCATCTCAGGTCAACAGAGATAAACAACTGAATGAAGCTTTTTATCAGCTTTGCTGAGGCAAAGACTTTGTAAGCAAACGTTTCAACAAAACGAACAGACGATTTATAGACAGACTGGTTTCACAGAATGAAAGAGAATACGACGATTTTCCATCGCCCAACCTACCGCCTAAGAAGATTTTGAATTATTTTAGTTCACATACGAGAGGAGTCACCACTTTAGCAATCACTCTGTAAACGTCGGGATGTTATTTTTTGAAGGGTGAAATATGTTACAGCCCTGAATAATTCATAATTCCTTTCGAAGAAATGATCTCCTACTTGGTAACTAATGGGAGCCTTACCAATACGCTGAAGGTAATAAAAGCTGTTAACAATTGAGGATCTAGAACGAAATAAATAAAGGAGGAGACTTAACTTTTTGAACACGCTTAGATGATTTGTGCCGTCTATTAGAAAAACACCCTGTGTGTCTCGGGATTCTTTGAAGAAGCTGGTGACCTTGCTCACCTTACTAGTGTTCGGACAAGCCGTGACCGAAGTGGTAGAGGGTGCAACACTGTCTTCGGGTTACTCCATTTCTTCCACACTTATGACAAAAGAAAGCCTATTTTCTATTTTTTTTACATTTCCAACATCTAAACAGTTTTACCATAGTAATCCTTGCCCGGGTAGAAGCGTTTACAAAACTTTGTCAGCATTCTCACTTATATTTCACCCCTGGGAGCACTCTTAAAAATTTGCCGTATTCTGATGCATGATCTCAGGGACTAGCATTTCTTGCTTTCCACGTTACTGCTTGACAGACTGATATGAGCAAGAAAATCTTGCATGGATTCTGAAAGAGTCCGTGAAGGAAACTGCATTCAGCTATTAAAACCATCGAATTTATGAGGTTCAAGACAGTCGTTGACCCCTTGCTGTAATCCTTGTAACTGATGGAAGTAATCTAGCTACTTTTTCTTCTTTTACAGTATCGTATTTCATTCAAGTAGAGTCGGAATTTCCGTGTTTTATTTGCTCTCGCTACTCCTTTCTGTTTAGAGCGTCTTCTCGTCTCCAACATTTTTCTCTGAGATCATCATTCACTTTGTCTTTGGCCTCCCTCTCCTTTGCCACCAACCTCCATCTTCTCAACTGTTTTTCCAACGTAGTCTTCATGCCTTCTTTGCACATGCCCGACCATCTTAGCCTGTTCTCTTGGATCTTTCTACCAATAATCCCAAGCTTGACCGATTCTCTGACAAGCCCATTCCTGATCATGCCGTTCCTAGTTAGTCCACACATCCATCTTAACATCCTCATCTCAGTCACTTCAATTTTTTTCCTACAAAATATATCTTTCCTTTCATCTTGCAGCTCACATTTCTATTACACAGCACTCCACTTATCTTCCTCCAGTTTAACCATCTGCAGTTCACTCTATACTGAATCTCTGTATTTAACCTCCATTTGCTCTGTACTTAAACGTCTTGGAAGTAATCTAGCTACAGTTTCCATTAAACTTCTTCAACGAATAGCACAATTCCTCTACCTTTTTAACACACTTTGTAAAGTCTGTATTCTGAGATTGTAGAACACTCTGCAGTGAAAGATCCATGGTACCCTAATCTATACTCAAAACGAACACTCAATGTTACTCAATCTAATACTATCTATCATGAGCACTCTGCACCTAGTACACAACTATTTACGCTTAGGACTCCACGACTTGGGTGCCAAGAAAATCAATTTACAGAACTAAAAGATAAGAAGCAAAAACTATGACGACGCGGTCTATACTTTTGATAATCAACAACCAGAACTTCTCCATAAACACTAAAAATCATGGGCTACTTGAAACGGTCTTGTATGATTCAGTCCTCACTTAAGAAGCTCTCTGTAACGCCACCTCTTCTAGGTCAAAAACGTTCCAGATCATTTGGAAGATTTTCAAAGTCAAAATCAATTTTTGGCCAGAATCGCTCGAGTTATTCTGCTAATAAAGAAATTGTTTCTATATTCGTTGGAAAAGCGTTCCAACTCGCTTTGAAAGATTGTTTCGAGGTCAGAATCGTTTGCAAATGAAAGGCCAGAATCAGGATAGTTATACTAATAATGAGAAGCACTCAGGCTTGACAATTTTAAGGGTTTAGAGCTTCCATTTTCACATACTTTGAAAAGAGCGATGGTACTTGTCTGAACAGTATAGGAATAATACCAAAGTTCACAAACGAGAACCGACTAGTAGATGAACATTGTTTTTGTAGATATTAATAAAACACTGATTTAAATGCAGCTGATAAAAATGATAAAAAAAACAATAAATGTTATGCAGATCTGGTTTTTTTTTCAACAAGCAAAGAAACTCTTCGTGTAGTATAGCGTGCGATCGAGAAAGTGATAAACATTAAAATAGACATGTTGCTGTGACGTAATGCTGTTAAGTTTATGGTGCAGTTTAAACTATAGTTAAAAATACTAACGGCATGCATCCGAATAAAAAAGATGCTTTGACTAATGTAATAAATTTTTGCTTTCTGAATAGCGGTTTTCGAGTTCAAAATCCTTTTTATTAGTAACTGTAATTATTTTTTAAATCATTTCTCCCTAACTGTTTATGATGCTGCGAAAAACCAGTTTACTATCAAGTTTGTTTACAAAACATTCATATTAATTTAACAAATTAATGAGATGTGGTGCTATTTTATTAATTTTTAATATTAAAGTAAACAATGCTAAATGTTAGGATATTTTAAGGCATGAGTTTAATTTCGGTTTGGTAAATAAATTATTTAAAAGTAAACAAAAAAACATGATTCTTATTTTAAAGGCGGGCCAGTACATTTCGTTAAGTTTGTTGTTTTCAAACAACATGAAAAAATGATAAAAATGAAACAAACATGAGAGATGTAGGCTTTCGTTTTTAGCTCTTCTGTTTTCATAGTAAATAATTGTCAGTGACGTTTTATAAACAGAAGTGTTTATTTTTGAAATATAAACAACGTCGAGAAATGTCACTTATATAAGCACTGCTTTCACGTTTTGTAACTTTTCAAAAATTAGAGACTCCATATTTTTCAAAGTTTCAATGACGATTAATTTGTTGGATAAAATGTTTAATTTAGAATGTTATTTTAGCAATATTGTTCTTGCTAATTGAAAACGCAAATTTTAATGGTTTATAGTACAGCACTGGGGTGTTACAAAAATAAAAAAAGATGTCTATTAAATTTAATTTTTCATTTGTATTTTTGTTCATGCGTTGGTGTAATTAAAATGTGTAATCGAAGCAAAATTAATTGAATTCTAAAATGAACATTATTAGGTCAATATTGAATAATACAAAAAGTGTAAAAGTTGAGTGTAAATCAAGGGTGCTAAAGATTCAGTTAAACTCGATGGCACTAAGATGGTAAACTTTAAAATACATTGATGAAATAATATGAAAATCTCGAGAAAATTAAATCAAATTGTAACTAAATTGATAAAAATTTCTAGGTTTATGTTTCTTAAGTTGCTTTTGATTGATTTGGATTGAATTCAGTTTGTGTTTAAAAGTTCAAGTTGTGCAAATGAAACGAGGAGAAACTTTTTGAAAACTCCTCGTATAATGTATTGTGCACTGCAAGCAAATAATTAACGTAGTCCATTTAAGGCGTACGCCATTTAAATAGATATTTAGAATACAATTAACACAATTTACAGGGCAGTATTTAAAAAACAAATAAAATATTTATGTTAGAATGTCACTTACCTATTCTTGCAGTTTCTGTTTGCGGTATATAATTTCTGTCCCTTTGTCCAGCCGACTGCAGCGCCACCAGAGACACGGCGGAAGTTAAAAACAGCCACTTGGCACAGCCTAGCATTATCACAAATATGAGGATGAACCGAAATTGATTTTAAATTAAATTTCGTGGTTGAAGCCTTCGATGGAGTATACCTAATTGTATTGTGCGGCAAGGCTCGACGACTCGAGGTGGGTCAACAACAACTAACTGTAAATTTATAACGTGTTTCTGTAACTACGTGACTGGAAGATACTCGTACTTTAAATTTATATATAATTCAGCGGCAAAATAAATTTTATTAATTTAAATATTTTATACAATTTATGATATTTAAAAATCTTGTAGTTGTAACCACAAGAAGATGCTACGAACTGAATCTCTTCCTTCATGAAGAATCATTATATAGTTTAGGGTGCGATGACTTAACAGGTTATCCCCATTAAGAAATATTATTATAAAACAACAGGGCATTGCCCAGAGAAAGTGAACTTGAACCGGACCTAAAAATATTGCGTTAATGAAATCGAAAGTGAAACTAGGACACTACATACAATATGCAATTCTACTCACAGTCAGTTTAGTTCACAGTACATTAAAGAGGAAATACCAAAAGGAAATCCAAAAATTATATCCCTGTGTTATCAAAAACATATGGGGTCGGTGTAGGATTTTATTCTTAAACCAATAAGTTAGCGAGAGTAAGGGTTAAGGATTTAACGGAAAGTTCTCGGATTTAGGGACTTATCTTCAGTATCCGGTCAGGTGAATCAAATTTGGGGTTAGTTCGATCAAATCTCAATGCATAAGAGGTCTAAATATTCAACAGGTGTATTTAATTCGAATCTCTGTTTGCCATTGATAGCTACTTCTTGATTTAAGTTTGAAAAAAAGACTATTTTACTGGTGAATTACTTTCAAAGTTAACAAAACGTTATCTTTAATGCTTCTTTCGTCTATTTCCTTCAAAATTAACGACTTCTCGATGAGAGCGATGTACTGGAAAATTGTTCCATTTTCTTATTTCAGACGTTACCTTGAAACATTATTTGAACGTGAACTGGTGCAATTTGTGTGTTCAATTTCAGGAATTCATCAATCAATTAAACTTTAACTGCATATTTTGTCATTCACTGCTTCTCAGAGTCATTTTACACTCATTGTAGGAACAATTAAAAACTCAGGGGAATAAAATTGTAGCCTTTAGTTTATGTAAAATTTTCAGTAAATTTGTCATCATTAAAATATTGAAAACAACAAAGTAAATGAAAACTAAAGGTTTCAGACATTTTTTACCTTGCGGTCGACGCACTGTTTCCAAATAGACATCTATTTTCATAGATCTTCTCAAAATCGTTCCTCATTCTTGAGTGAGAATCCGCAACCTATTATACATGGGGCCATTTTCAGGGAAGTTACTTTTAAAAATACTCAGACATAAAACCGTTTTTTTCATTTCTATAAATATGCCCTTGTTCGCTAAAGAAGTTTTTCTAGAACCTGCGGTCAAAGAATTAACTATGATGGAAAAAGGAATCAAAGACGAAATTCTTCTATACTACACCTTTCAGCCCGTCAAAAATGTCAACTGTAGTTTTTACCTGTTAATTTTTAGAAAAAGACTTCTTTAAAATAAGGCAATCTGTAAGTCTTTCCACCTCTGAGTTTAGGAGATCAACTTGCCTTATCATTACTGTAGTTGTCAATCGATAGTAATGCTAGCCGTGTTCAATAGACTCCATAGCTACTCGGAAGGACGACGACGCCATGGAAAGATGAGAAGCCTACAACCAACTGAAGCTTACTTTCCGTTCTCTCCAAGAGGTTTTGCGATGAGAACATCTACATTACTGTTGCGAGCTACCGAAACATTTCAAGACCTCGTCCAACTATTAGACACTCTTCT
Organism: Ignelater luminosus; assembly: GCA_011009095.1. Classification (NCBI taxonomy): domain Eukaryota; kingdom Metazoa; phylum Arthropoda; class Insecta; order Coleoptera; family Elateridae; genus Ignelater; species Ignelater luminosus. The sequence goes on from VTPC01001276.1 coordinate 28,458, forward strand.
GTCCTAGAGCACCGTTTTGACCTCGGATTCCAAGCCATCTTAAATCTACTCTGCCGAATGATCATTTAGCTTTACATCAAGTGACCTTACTAGTTTGGTTCAAAACCAGGAAAATTAGTAAAACGCAAATTGTTGTTGTAGGGTTTCCTTTGGGCTCTGAAACCAAAAATTAGTACAGCGGCCATTCATAAATTGTGTGGTGTTCTAAAGGCGGGACGTGGTTACCAGGAAACCAAGAAAATATTGGATAAAATTAACTAAGAACAACAATAAGAAATATTTTATCAAAACTGAAAAATACGAAAAGATTTTCCTTGATAATAATTTATTACAAGCGATGGCTTCCTAATTCATTTCAAAATGCTTGGAATGGTTTCAGATTTGTGTAAGTTGATGAGAAGTGAAACTGCAAAACTTCCATTTTCTAGCTGTAGTTTTCATTTTTAGCACACAACTACGTGCAATTGGCAGTCCCTATGGGTGGTTCTGTCCGATTTCTCTGTCGTTCTAGAAACTTGCAAGATGTCATTTTGAAGTCTTCTTATATCTCTCTCTAGATTTCTGCCCCCTATCCAAATATCAACTTTATACCTTGACTATCCATCATTGTTTTCACGTGTTATGGCTGCTTCATCATACTCGTTTGGTTTTATGTTCTTTACAATGTTGTGCAAACAACAATTTTTTGTCAATGACTGGCTCAGTTCTACGTAGTTAATTGACTTGCTATTTTCTACGACTCTTTGTAGAACTGTTCCTCCTGCCAACCTCTTCAAAACTATAAACCTGCTCTGCGGTTTTTTTCTATGCTATATTGTAGTCTGTTCTTCTTTGCCCATGTTTGGTAAGTTTAAGTTTTGCAAACCACTTTTCATTTCTTCTCAATCGTTTTTACAGAAAGATCTGCCACCAAGATGATCAGGTCATCTGCGGACACCTGGTAGTCGTCAAAAACAGAAAATTATAGCATCGTCAGATTTGGAGGCCCCTCGTCTGTTATGGTAATGCTGATTGCAGCTGTCCACGTCTTTTTCTCCTGCATTTACAAAATTTAACGTCATCTGTTGGTTTATGACTTTCGCCAATAAAACTGATGGAATAGTGATGAAGTGTTGTCAAGATGTGCAACTTGTTCAAGAATTTAGCAATTCAGCGGGTTTGGCAAACACATTGCAGGAAAACAGTCTGTTTTAGGTAAGTATGTTAAAATTAACATAAACAGTGTATAATTGGTAGCACTGTCTAACTTATAATTAATTAAAAAGACGCAAAGGCGTGTACGGAAGAAGTTGGAGAAACACTGTAGTACAGAGTAAACCAGGACAGAATAGTCAAAACAACAATCCTGGATTAATCAGTACGAACGATCACCTTAGTTTTACGTTATTACTTTATCCACTGATCACCAAGGCCACGTTCACACTTTTGATTTTCCATTCCATAATGAAATCTTTTTCACTGGCTGAAGAGGAGACTAATTGAAGACGCAAGTGGATAAAGGATTCATGTAACATTTTTTTAAAAATTGAGATTTTTTGGTGAATAA
>VTPC01001276.1:34982-63610 GCA_011009095.1 Ignelater luminosus
AAACATTGCTACCAAAGGTAGCTTAGAGATAGGTAGCTGCCTTCATAGATTCATTCAGCTATTTAGTGCTGCTAGACAAAACAGTATTAAACATCTCATCATATGGTCAGATTCCTGCAGTGGACAAAACAAGAACTTTAATCTGATTACACTTTATCAGTATTTCATTTTTAAAGAATATTTGCGAACTATCGATCATAAATTTCCAGAAGTAGGCCATTCATATATGGACTCGGATAGAGACTTTGGCCGTATTGAAAAAGTATTACGAAAGTATGAAAATATTTATACCCCTGAAAGGTACAGAACAATCATAAGATCTGCTAGTGTCAAAAACTCGGTAGTATTTAATATGAAACATCATTTTAATAATATTGACGAGATATCCGAAAAACTTCATTTGATTAACAGGAAAAAAATATTCTACTTGAACCAGTGCCTTTTCGAGATGGTATCAAATGGGTCCGTGTTACTGAATATGGATCATATTCGTATAAAAATACTTTAGATGAACACACACCTTTTTTACAGGTAAATATTTTGAAATCTGGATGCCAAAAAGTTGCATCAGAGAGTTACACTCTAGCCCATATTAAAGAAAAGAAAAATAAGATATCTGATGGAAAGCTTTCCAATTTACAAGATCAAATAGTCTACGTTGACGAGGAGTTCAAATATTTTTATGAAAACATTATTTCCGAAAATAAAAACGTTCAACCAAAAACCGGAAAAACTACAAGGAAGACTACACAAACCCCAAAATAATTTATAAAAACGAGACATAAATCCTTATTTCATTTATTGTCAATTCTAATATGTTTAATTTTCTTAGTTGAAAAAGGATATATGTGACTTTTTTTTACTTCTGTTCCAAAGTTGGTTTTGATTTTCTTTTTCTCATATGTTACTAAAATTCTATAATAAAAGTCTATTAAACCCCACTTAATTAGTTTTATTTTTTTGTAACAGAAAAAAGTACTGTTTAAAAAACTTTAGAGGCTGTTTTCTCAAAATAAACTATTTGTGACATGAGTCCTTCATTCACTTGCATCTTCAATTTCTACAACTGCTTAGTCACTTTCGGTAACTAATTAACTGTGATTGCTTGCCTGCTTGTTGACTAAGAGATAAGTTTAATTTAGCAGCATGATTCTTACTATAGTTGTCACAGGCTTGGTATCAGAATAATTTGAAAAAGAAGAATCTTATTTTAGGCGGAGCAGAGAAAAGAGGAGGATGAACATATGGAAAAGATACTAAATTCATGTATTAAACACAGAAACTCCTAGTGAATTTTAATATTTAAAAATACTTATAAATAGAAACACGTCGCGAACGACGGTCACTGAATTCAGTTCTATTTTGTGATGCATACTGTAAACAAAAGAAGTCACAAAAGTCTTGCAATAAGCATCGAACAACAAGGGAGTAATAGTTAGTAACACCAAGGTGGAGTTAGTTAACATTCTATGAAATTGAAGACAATTTCAGGGCAACTTTAATGCAGTTCTGCAAGGAGCCTATTAAGAGCGGAACGCTTTAATTGGTTTGTGCAAGATTTTTTTTATTCTTCTAGGTCCTTCGGTGAACTACTCTTGTTTACTATTTTAGAAATCATTCCTCTTTGAAGTCTGAATTGTACCCAGAGCTTTACAATTTCTGGTAAAATAATTGTCGTAATATGCTGTTTTTAGATTGTTTTAGAAATTCCAGAAGAGTCTAGTTTCTAGTAACATAATATAAGCAAAACAAGTTGCTCGATTGCATCTTTCGGTGCTGAAAAATTGAGCTATGGGTAAGCATTAATCCAGTTCTAAACGAATCTGAATATACATACTCATTCTTATCCATAAAATTAAAAATACTTGCTAATTGGAATTTATTAGGTTGCTCGACTTATTTTAGCATTAAATGGGATTTCATAGGCAACAATTTTGTTGTTCATAATAAATACTTGAAAAACATGGACGTCAATTGGTCGCGATTCTAAATTCAAACACGACCAAGCTGCAAATCTTCGTTAATGTTAGAAAACCGGCGTAATAGGTACTCTCAGAAAGAAAAAGGCAAAAATTGCATGTTCACATCAGAAATGAGATGCTGAAGGTGCTTTAAGCTGTTTTTGTAGTTAGGTCGAATAGCTAAACTACTAGTAGAGAAAATAAGAATAACTAAACGTTCGAAACGTAAAAATATAATTAGCGTAGTAAGAAGGTCAATGGCAGAAATGTTTAATATCCGCTTTTTCTTTAACATGCGAGTACTAACAGGAAATGCATTGAAAGTTTTACAAAGAAATCATATAAAAGTGAGCGCTCTCTGGAATCCCCGGTGTTTTTTTGTTTATACATATATGTATGTGTATTAAAGGCAAACACGTTTTATACCCATTTTTTATGAATATATTTTAGAATAAAACAAACGCATCTTTAAAAGTTCAATAAATGTCACAAAGCAATAAAATTCAAAGCGGAAATTTTGTTTGTAGATTTCCTATCTTTTTATTACTATTGTTTATTGCAGTTCAATTTTGTGATTTTCAAAATGGTAGCGTTATTTTTGATAGCCTGACTCTAAAATGCACTGCACTGATTCTGAAGTCTCAACCTGCTAATGCAATGAAACTTTTTAAGATTCTTTTTTGTAGTTTTATAATATAACTTGTATCTGAAATGAAAACTGGTATGACGTATATTAAACCTTCAAAGAGAATTTTAATCATCTGTACAGAACACCTCTCATGTTCTAAAATAATTGTTTATCTGATCTGTACTTTTTGATGACATAGGTAATCTCAGTAACAAGTTGAACACATTCAAAGCACATTTCCGATAGTTACCTGTTAGTAAGTGCTTTACTAGTTAGATGAAATTAAACGTTTATTGAATAATTTTACATCAAAGCGACATACCTTTGAAACATTCACGGCATCAGTGGTGAAATAGGTAGTTTAACTGTTAGATTTGCTTCCACTTTGTTGTGGTTTTCTAGTTGCTCTTGGTTGTACGATAATGCAATTTGTAGCAGTTGGAGAGCGTAATGGCTTTATGTTAAATTGATTTTAACATTTTCTTTTGTAAATAACTATGGTTTAACAAGCACAAAAAGTGTATTGATATGCGTCTCCTACCTTTAGTTTCTTTTTATCATTTGAAATTATTCTGCGTTTTCTTTTATTTATTTGCAGTCTTTGTATAATCTAATATCAAAAAAGTTGTTACGGTTAAAAGTATGAAAAACACAAATAATTCGATAATCTTTATAACTGTTTTAAATTGTCTATATATCATATATAGCGACGGCTAACACAGCAGTGATGGATCGTGGTTTATTCAATTGTAAGGCAGTTATGAAAGAAAAAAGTAACCACAAGGTCTTTGACCACTCCAAGTAAGACTAAAGAGAATATTGCGATAAAAAGCTTAAAAAACACAAATAATCTAACAATTTTTATATTTATTATAAATTGCCTGATATATGGTTTTTGACTCTTGACCATTTCTTGGTTACCGGAGTCCGAGAATAATTCTTTTCGATTTTGGAAAACTTTCCAGGCTGGAAGCAGTTTTTAAAATTAGTTAGTTTCGTCCGTTTTTAGATTTAAATTGATGTATCCTATCAAAAAATTAATTTGTACGTAAGAAAAGGTTTTTCAGTTTCAGGATTTCTAATCTTGATTCAACTAATTAATTCCACAGCAGTGGCAATGGCGCATCTCACAGATAATAGTGTCATAAGCATCCGCGATTGTGTATTGGTGTAATTTTGTAACGTTGCGACTTCTTGAATTATATGCAACCAATAACTTAGACAAGACTCAATAGGCTTGGAATTAAAACTGGGGCACCGGTTATCGTCTATTCAATTACTCTAACTTATCGTTAGCCAAACTAATGTTGAAAACCAATTCTGCCGTCAACTCAAACCTTTTTCATAATTTCAGTTATTTTCAATAAAAAGATTTCAGCAAAGCCATCACTACAACCAGTGAACTATTTGTGACGCACCCTAAATCTAAGCAACGCTTACTTTTTAATTCCATTCTCAGCCCAGCCCAACTGCAGAAGTTTCTAAATCCATTGCTTCTCAATTAAAAATCCATAATATGTCTCAACAAATGACCTTTATACCAACAATAAATTAGAAAAAAGGTTGTTAAGTGCTTTTGGAGATTGGAAGTTGGTTATTTTGTCTTTGTTGTTGTTTGCGCTATACCGCCACGAGTAACTACGTCCCGAACCACCACATAGGTCGCGAGAACATCTTTACGTCGGTGTTTCACGATTTAGTTAAAGTGATTTTGATTATATTATTTGAAATTGCAGTTTAAAAACATCATTATCTCTTGTAACTAACCAAAAAGGTATGTTTACATCCCTGCTACTTTGGAGGTAAACAACCAATTTCGGGGAAGCGTTTCATTTAAAACCGGATCGATGATTGATTTGTTGTTGCGGCTTTCGGTGGAAGCTTGGGTTCAGCTTTATAAAGGTAAGATATGCTGTTTACCTTAAGAAATCAGCTTTTCAAACTTATAAAAGCAGCTTCTACTGACACACGAGTAAAGTATTTTAGGAAAGGTGAAACAATCAAAGAAGTAGAAGAGACTAAACTTATTTATGTAAATTTTTACATTCACAGACCAGAGGTGGGCAAACGTGACCCTATCCCGGTTCAAATTAGCCCAAAAGACAAAACAAAAGTGTTTGACTACATTTTGCGCCTTTCCACAAAGTAGTTCGGTATGAACTTCAATATTATCCACTCCTGATTTTACGGATTCTACGGATATTGTGTTATGCAACTCCATGTCTGGCTTTCAACCTATTTCACCTTGTTTGCAGAAGCGTTATGCCATGAACATTTTCCACATCCCGATAGAATAATTCATTTGGGATTTGTTTTTGATGCTTGTTTTGTAACTGTAGGCTGGCTGTTTCCAAGCTATCGCTGGTACCCTTGCTATCAGAAGTAACAAAAAACCTTCATCTGCAATATTATTTTCTATTTGCAAAGTAAATAATTGTTCATAGATCTAATACCTTTTTTTTATAGGGTACACAATTAGTTTTGGAATAATTATTGAGTAATGCCGAGGTAATCAGATATTACTATAAGATTCACTTGGTACATGGTAACAAATAAATGGGCAAACAGTTGCTTGCAGTCTGTTCCAATGTACATAGCTACTTCTTGTACCAGATAGTGTTGTATCGCTGCACCTTTAAACTTTTTGCTTCTAGTTAATTCTCGCTGATATATGGCTTACGATAAAATGTTTAGATTTTCTCAGTAACTATTTTAGACTAAGACAAAACCCTTTATGATTGTTGCTTTTCTTTAATGGTTTAGTAACATACATAGCCTGGATCTTTGCATTTACTTGCCTGGTTCATACTTGCAAATACTGCTGTAGAACTTCTAGCCTGTTTGCCATAAATAGTTCGGTTTGCCTACCTGTTACTATTTTTCAAATTCGGATCCTCATTAAAAGTACTCTGGAGCTTTGTTAATTAGTATTTATTTTCATTTGCAAAATTTTATTTACTCTTTTAAAAACAACATCGCTGGCAACATACATATTTCCATTGCTACCACGTTTTGAGATTCAGTTTCTTCTTTCTTCGGCTTATTCAAATGGTAGCTTTTGTAGTGCAAATGATTTAATTGGAGATTTTGGTCTTGAAAAAAAAACAATTTTATGTACAACGTCTTGTCTTTTATAACTTCCAGTACTAATCTACTACATTTATCATGAATGGACGCTGTGGCAGTCCACAAGCCGCATTCAGCTTTTTATCGCAATGCATTTTGAAAAGCAATTACAACACAAGAAGTGCTCTGAAGTTTTTAATTTCCACAAACACATGTCATGCTCAGAAAAAAAAACAGGTCAAGGCCGGATTTATTCTGGTGGAGGCCTCTATGCAGAAATTGGTGGTGGCACGTTTAAGTTATAAATAAAGGGTGAATCAATTTTGGCTTCTACAGGAGTGTGTTGAAGAAAACACGAAAACGTTTAAAAAAGTATGTATTTTTGTGTTCAGTATTTTAGGTAGATTCATTGCAATCACACATGAAAGACAACATTATTCAAGACATAACGTAATCCCTTTGTCATAATTATCAATAACATTGCGGCATAACGCAGGCTCAACGTCGGCTATTTCGCGTCGAATTTCTTGTTTCGGCTCTGCAATGGTGTTCGGTTGGTTCCTGCAAACTCTACTCTTCAAATAACCCCAAAGAAAGCAGTCCAAAGGAGTGATATTACATGATCTTGGCGGCCAAACTATGTCATCATTTTCTGAGATAATGCGGCCTGAAAATTTTCTGCGTAATAACGCTTATGTTACTGCTGCTCTGTGACTTGTTGGAACCAAAGATCTTCGATATCCATACCTTCCAACTGTAATCTGCAATCATGCTCCTATAGCGAACTCAGTTGACCGTAACAGCACTTTCCTCATTGTCTTCAAGAAAAATACGGGCCAACCATGCCGCCAGAGTACACGGCACACCATACAGTCACTTCTTGGGATGCATTTTCTTCTCGAAAGTCTCTCTTAGATTTTCCAATCTTCAAATATGGCAGTTCTGCTTATTTAAGTAGCCGCCGAGATGAAAATGCGCCTCATCACTAAAGAGGATGTTTTTCAAAAATCTGTCCCCTTGTTTACCCATCCATTCGGCAAACACACGGCGCTGTAGATGATCTCTAGGCTTCAATTCTTGTGTTATTTGAAGATTGTAAGAATGTCAGTGTAAATCTTTGGACAAAATTCGCTGCGTAACGCGCAGTTGCTGCTAATCGATGTTCTTGGTTCTTCGGTTACAGTTTCACAAAAGTGACTCAGAGCGACCTCTACGAGTATGTTGAGGTGACTTCGCGTTAGTGCTCAGAAAGTCGATTTTGAACACCGAAATATTCACGTAGAACACGGAATGTATTTTTTCTCGGTTTCCTATTTTCATAATAGTCTTGGATAATTTTAAAGCGTTGTTCTGCCGTGTATTCTGCCATGACCAGCATTGTTTATGTTTCTAGGTTACAAATCTCAGTTTGACATTCACAGATCACCCTTCATATCATAAACAGACTGCATTGATATTTTACTGAATGTCAATAAAGTAGAATACTATTCTTTTGAAAATGGAGCAAAATCCAAAACTACAATCTTTTTATAGGTACATTCATTTGATTTTTGTAATTAATTATGACTAATATAATCAAATAGTATTCCTTAAAAAATCATAATTTTAATTTAAAAAAAAGATTCAAACATTTATTCTGTATAATACAAACATAAATTTTTCTGGTGGAGGCCCCTAGGTACTGCCTCGATTGCCTACACGGTCAATCCCTGGAACAGGTAGTAACGTTACTGTTCTTGGTACACTCTGTGTATAAGAATCTAAATAACCCATTCTTCATAAAAACTAAGTTGATGAAGAGTGAGAAAGCATGCAAGATAATCCAATTAGCGTATTCCAAATAGGATTGATTTAATAAAAGTCAGAATTATAAAAGCAAATGGAAAATGTTGAAAATACACTGGCAATTTTCCTTTAATCATTTTTAGAGCATCAACGTTGGAAATAAATTTCTATTTGAATGAAGCTGAAACAAAAGTAATATTTTATAATACTGTTAACAAGTTCATAAAGAAACAATAGATGAAACATCGCATTTCAGGAGACAATAAGTTGAAAACTGTCATCCCAGGCTTTGGAGTGTCCTATAGTAAAACAAAGTTGTTTAAAATTAAATAGCAGACGACCATCCTTTTGTTTAAATTTTAAGACACTTATGATTTTCTCGAAAACGAATTTCAAGGATTGCAAATAACGAAAATTAAATTTGGAAAATCCTTTTTTGTACAATGTGACGTAGAAATTCAATTAAATATTAACGAAGATATACGAATTTCTGGATTAATAAGAAATGTAGAAACGTTCTATTAAATAAGGTAGCCTTCCGACGACTGCGAAAATTAGTTTCTAAGTATATTTGACAGCAGTAAATTAAATTGAGGGTAGGTTAGCAATTTAAGATAATCATACACAGCACTTTGCGTGATCTTCACCCTCTCCTTTAAATCAAAACTTACATAATTACATTCCATAAAATCCCCATGTGGGTTGAATCGACTACCTGCTCGTGTAAATTTTCGAACATAATTACCACAGTTCAATATTATAAATATTCATAATTTATATATTACACAGGTTTATAGGTATTACCGAAATTTACGTTAATTTATCTCATATTTAGGTTTAAATTTGATATCGTATAAATCCAATTTCCCCATACCAAATTAAGGAATTAAAATGATCGTGTGAGATATTTCTACAAGCTAATTGTTCGCCTCAGAGATAAACTGGCACACGAATTTATTGCAGGCATTAGAGAAAGTAGGAGTGAGATCCGTTTCCGCACTTCCTTTGCGGTAAAACCCTAGCGATGAATCACGAAATTTTACTTAACCGCGCTACAACAATAATAATGATATAGAGAAAATTAGATTTCATCTCTTGTAAAGATGTGTCTACACTGATTTTTCTTAATTAACTTTACCTTTTTCACAGGCCTACTACTGAATATGAAAATCAGCAAAGTATTTTGTGGAAGCCCTACTATAACAATATGTACAGGGTCCTTCATGAAATATTATTATGTTAGGTTTTTAAGAGAAAAAAAAAATTAGCTGCAGGTGATTTCACGGTTCAGAACACTTTAACAATAACAACCTACATTACATGAATTTAATACAGTATAGAATTATCTAATAAATTATATCTTAACAAAGTTAGGTTTGAAACACTTAAAACTAATGAATGTATTGTTTCAGCATGGTATTCTCTTAGATAATTTAGTTTCTCATGAATTTAAATAGTTAATACTATTCTTTATCGTCTCCCTTTGCCTTAAATTTCTGCTCTATATAAATGCACATATCGTATTAACGTTTTTTTTTTAGTTTTTGCAAATACTTAACACCGTTTTAATTGTTGGTAAATAAATCCCAAAGCTTTTCACTAAGTATTTTGCTATTTTACAAAGTAACGGGCAAGCTTGCTCTCTGATTTCACGCATGCGAAAATATGTAAGAGTAATAATTGCAATATAACTGAATGAGAGAGGAAAAGTATTTCTTGTTATTATCTCACGTTTCTTATTATTTTTGTTATTAATTTATTAATTATTAATTTTAATTCAGCGAAAGTGATGCGTTTTCATTATGTGACATTTTGGTCATAAATAAATCTGACGACAAATTCATTTAAAATTTTCAAAAAGAGAACAAAACGTTATACGCTGACAAAACTGCGTAGTTCTGAGCTTGTCTGCCTAAAGCAAATTAATAATAATAATAATAAGGCTTGTGAAACGCAATAACGTTTTTGGGAAACTGTGTAAGTCCTCTTCTCTAAATTCAATCAGTTCAAACAACTAAAGAATTAAAACTGTAGTACATATCAGAAAAAATTTAAAATGGATTATAAAAATCCAAATTCTCAATAAGAGTAAGTAAAGAAACAATAAAAGTAATTTTACTTCACTCTTCATGCTTCCTTACAATGCTAGACTAGAGGCTTTGGCTGTATTTTTGCTAGATAGTAGTTAAAGACAGTGGGTATCTCATCTATTTATGCGCATCACTAATAAGGCATTTGGCTATGTATAGACTAGTATAATTCCCGTTGAAGTAGATCCTACATGAATGATGGATGCTCATGATATATTCGAAGATTTCTTCAAAATATACGGAAAATATATCGATGTTGATTGCTGGATACAAACAAGTATTCACTGAGAAGATCCCAAGACTAAGAATACAGTGGAGGGCAATAAGATTTTCAAAATGCGTCTCCATACATTCCAAGAAAACTCATTATGTCTGATGATGTTGCCTATGATGGTATTTCTAACAAGCTAAGCGTGATGGGAGCTGCAGTTTCTCAAGTAGCTAACTCTAAAAACCCTGCAGTAGGCCAAAGCTTTTCCAGAAAGTACCCATATCAGAGACAATGACAGTGTGCTTCTTTTGAGGATCAGGTCCGGTTTCTGTCTGATGTCGTCAGCGCTCCAAAATGACGACTCGGTCTATAATGAAGTTTGCCAGTAAATACGAAGCCAGGGGATTGCAAGACATGCCTGAAAAACGTGCAATGCAACTTCCGTCCTCTAACTTTCTACTCTCCATCGACTTTCCTCCCGCCTATTGTACGGTGTTTTCCTAGTAGAAAAAATATTACGTCTAATCTAGAGGACTTTGCTATAATCCCTTCCTTCTAGAAGCAAAACTTCAACTACTGCTGGCGTACGAACAATCTTAAGCTGTTGCCGGAGGGTATTGAACCAGAAATGTTCCTACTGCCGTCTTATGGCTGTTTCTTTGGCAAATGGGTTTTAAACTTGTGCAGTTGTTTAGGTGGTCTTGAAAGTGGTGGGATGATGCTCCAAGCATCGACGGTTGCAGACTTCAAAGAGTTCTAAAGAGAGCCGGTTGCAGCCTTAATAACGTAAATTAATCATTGCTGTCTTTCTTGTTCACTACGGACAAGACAAGTTGCAAAGTCTAAATGAAAAGGTATTCACAAGATACGACTCACACTTAATAAAACTTAATTTGTGTAGCCGATTTAATAAAATTGTTACAACTTCTTTCACCTAGCTCATAAAACTTAGATCACCGTTTTTGTTCAAAAGTGAAAGGAAGCGTTTGAGACCATTTTGGATTTATGGAAAGAGTATTTAACAATTTTCCTAATGAGAGTATTCATTTTGACTAGGGTAAGCTTTTGCATGGCTTTGGGGTTGCCATTTCAACTTGCTGGAAATATAGCTTAAGGGCGGCGACATCTCTACCCTTTATTCTGGTAAAGTTATAATTTAAGCTCAAATAGGCAAATTGATCTTTTACGGTTATGAGGATGATGGTCGTTCTTTGAATATAAAATCTACTTAGAAGTAGAGTAAATGAAAAGTTTCTTTTATTTGGTACCACACTGACAGATAACTCAGTATATTTAAAAGGGTTAAGGATAAGTAACTATCGAGTTTCGGATACTGTATTGTGCAGAATGACTAAGTCATTGATGTAGATTAAAACTAACACCTTCCTATCACTATTTTTTATTTTTAGTCTCCTTTCTATATTTTGGAGTATAGTTAAGAGCTTGTCCATTACCATGTTGAACAGGGAAGAATTTGGTCTGCGGTTATACTCATACACTAAGAAAAATAATTTTATAAGAAAGTCTGATAAAGACAGTCTCATAGATGTAATAAAAAAATTTATATAGGCAATAAGATATATCGTAGATGTTATAAAATACACAATAGGGGTTACAAAATCAAATTTATTAATACTCGATAATATGTAATATAATTCAGTCTAATAACCATAATACGAAAATCTGATTTTCTTGTAAGAAATGATACTTTATAATCCGATAACATTGTCCGTATAAAGCATGTTATGATGACAATCGAAAACTAATACCGGGGAATACCCCATCAGCAGGGTGGGGCTGGAATGCATTGAAGTACGTTGTTTTGTGGTTTATGTAAAGTGGATAGTGAGTGATATAATATTGAATAAATAATTTAAACAGTGGTAAGTACGTTTTATTATCTGTCTTACTATTCTCAGTTTGAGTGCTACTAATTTTATTAAAGGAAGAACGTTTTCCTTTTCAACATTAAAACATTTAAGAGGAAATACACTTTTAACCTTTTTTTCTCGACTGCTGCTGCTTGACCTGCTTTTTCTTGATTTAGCTTTTCAAAAAAACCGTTTTAATTTAATTTTATCCGGGACGAATGGTCACTCTATCTTAGAAGCATGTCGGTTTATCGTTATCGAATTTTACTTTTAAATTATTATAGATGGCTGTTTGCACAGACCGAACAATTGTTGCGTATTTTTGGCAATCGTATTTGTGGAACTAAGCTCTATGGGAATTAAAATTAGGGAAGATACCCACGTGATCAGTGACGTCATTATACTTTGTACACATGGTATTTGCAAACATTTAAAAATACTTTACAATGAATTACTTGCCAAAGAATACCTTCGCGCTAGAAGACATTAAACTTAATACAAAATATAAATTTGACAGATGATTGGCGAGATTTGAAAAAGCACATGAACATTTATAAAAATGTCGCCTATTGAATTTTGTATATTTAACAACAAAAATAAGCTAACCTTGTTCAGAATTGGTTTGGCATTCAATTTAAATATTGTCTACGTTATCGATTACGTAGGTATCTTAATTAATTGATTTTCCTTTACTTAGATTGAAGTAGAGTCGATGCAAATAGTTATGAATGGTTATCTTTATTATACAGGGAGTCCCATTTTCAAATGTTCAAATAAAATTATTCTAAAATTTGTAAGATAAGTTATCTCAAGTTTCTCGTAGGTTACGCGAGTATTAATGATGGCTGATTCATTCGTAAAAAACTTATTACGCGATTGGAACTTGTCGGAACTAACAGAATTTTTCGAAAAGGAAGGGATAGATGAAGAAGCCTTTCAACTGCTTGATGATGCAGTAATAGAGTCATTGATTCCTACAATCGGATTACGTTTAAAATTTCAATCAAAATATGTAAAATACACTAACTTCGATAAATTACAAAACTGGGAATCGGCATCAACACTGACACTCTCACCTTCAAGTCATTTGGGAGAAAGATCGTCAGGTACTTTTATAATAAACGATAACGTTGATATTGATGAAAACTCAATAATTTTAATGCCACCACCTCTACCTGCATCTATATCTATACCTATGATATCAGATCAAAATGAAGAAGCAGTACAAACAAACAAAAGAATTAGGAAGTCAATATTTTTAGTAAATTTAGAAAGTTTCTTGAGGGAAAGTGTTGAAGGACGATTAATTTTGCCGCAAAAGTCGGAAGGACTGCTGGATAATAATTCCAGAAATAAGCTCTGCAAATTAATTATTTCAAAACTTGTTAACACTAACATATGGTGTGTAAAATTCTTTCATAAAACTTACAACTCGGCTAAAATTAGTCTTTTTTATTTCACAGTATTTTGCCCACAATTTTAAATCAAATTGCCAATGAAATTGTAGAACTGTTTGCAAAGGAACGTACGGAAACATATTATATACCATATAAGCCAAAAACTGTAACAAGTCCAAAAATGTCGCCCAAAGGGAAATTATATTCTCAATATGTAAATTTAACATCTTCACTGAAAAACGTGGAACAAATGTAATCGACTTCAAAGCAACGTATGGTTAACTGTTTAGTATCAGAATAAACAATATTACTACTAATAATTTGTTGTAGAATGTCCGGCCGAAGAGATTGTTTATTCCGAAGAACAGGATGAAGCTATACTCTTCTTGACAAAAAATATAGAACCATGGGAAAGGTAGTGTTATATTGGAATATTACTTTTGAGATACGAACCCAAGAACAGTTATCAGCTAACGATTACTTCAAAAAATATCCTGCTTTACAAACAAATAGAGGATATGAATTGGTATACATTTAAAATCTAGATGTAATATATATACATATACAGGGTATTCATTTAGTGTGCCGATGGAAGATGTTTCAATAGCGATTGAATTTAGAACAAAACTTAAAACAAAAAAAGAATTGTAGAGCATTGCATTAGTCAAAGATATGTTCTGACACACAGGGTGATTGCAAAGAACAGCGACGCGAATACAATTTCTTTGAAACAAAACACTCAGTATTCTTTTCAGTTCCTGAAACAATATAGTGTCGTATCAGGAGTTTTGTTCTACGCCGACGACGTAATATGAAATTTCACTTACTATCGAATGCAACTGCAAGCTTTTATTTATTTCGTTTAAAAAAATTATAACTTGGCAAAGTTGCGTTCAATACTGAAAAGAATTTAGAATTAAATAAAGTACCCACAGATATTTCAATAGTCGTAATAAATACAGGGTGTACTATTTAAATAACAAATGTGTTTGATCTGCTGTACTTGGTTGAATCGCCCTGTTACGTCAAAAATATTTGTAGCTTATTATGCACTTCAATAGATTCCTATAAGTTTCATATTGATTTCTTTAATGCAATTACGAACAATATATCGTCCACTCGCGCATTAAATGGACATCTTTTATGTTTGAAATTCTATTTTTATAGCTTAAGCTGGATTTTAAGAAATTACACAAACTAACGACAAATGGCATTGAAAGCTGGCCGCAGGTAGCTCAAGCTGTAATGACCGAAATTGTTAAGAAAAAAGTTAAAGTTCCTTTTGATCTCAACACGAATGTGCGTATGTACTTACGTATATCGTATACGGTTTTATTTTTTATAACCTATTTTTGTTGTAGATGTACAAATCTTAAGTTTATATTGTCTGCCGTATTTGTTTCCCACAGTAACAATTGCAAATAGGGGAAAAAGAATAAGAATTGGCGCCCATCTAAGTTGGAGGTTCAAGAAAGTTTTATACTTAATATTTCTGTAAGAATTAAATTAACTATAAGAACAACGTATGTATATGTATATACAGAATATTGGACTACTTCAAGAAAAATTGGAAGGTCGAAAAAATACGTTATATAAAAACAATTCAACATTGCAACCTTTCTTTCTGTGCGTTGGAGAACTTCACTCAAGTTCGTCCTATGTGGTTATTGATGACGTTAAATATCAGGTTGACGATCCAGTCAAGGCATTGGACATAACGTTTAAGTGTTTTCACACACTGAATTTGAAATATCCTTTGGAAAGTGCTCGTGTGGCTGTTTATACAGAAACTTGTCTATGGGATAGATACTCCGGAGGACAACCTCAGCAGTGCTACTTCAGCTGTTATAAGCGATATAAATAAGTACCATATATCCGAACTTATAAATTACTTTTAACTGAAACATTTTTTAAACTTTTATCTGTTCAAATTTTATGTTTCAATGTTCCTTTAACATAAGTTCAACACCATATTTTCCAATGATTCTCTAATGAAGTGTATTTGTTCTGTTGTTCCATTATTTTTCTAGTTGGCTAAGTTTATGACAGTATTACTAATTACTATTTGCTATTAATTTAACAAATATGTTAAAAAACCTCCAGTTCACATTCCAGTTCTTTATTGTATTAGGATTAGGACGATGTTTTTTGTTTTTCAATGAGTTGATTTTAGTTCGTTAAGATTATGTTATAAAATCGTTTGTTGCGTTGACGTTTTATTATTAATTTACACAATATGCTAGTCTGTTATATCTGTCAAACACAGGTTCAGTCCGTGAAGAATCTGATAAGTCACCTTCGAATTCGGCATAACTTACAGGATGATGATTTTTATAGATGTGCTGAATTTGATGACTGTAATAGATCTTTTTCTTCATTAAATTCCTATCGGAAACATTTGTTAAGAATTCATTTTCACTCGTACAATGAACAATCGAATTCATCAGCCACATCACCTGAAAGTATTAGTATGACTTTGGACAGTAATGATAGGCAGACCAATGTAAATTCAGAAGATACTTTTAGTAACATTTACGATAACCTAATAGATGTAAATTCATTTATAACCCTGTTAAAAGATGAAGCTCTTCAATTTGTATGTAAATTATATGATGAAATTACGTTGAGTAGAAAACATATACACAAGATTATTCATGAAATTATTCGATTATTATCAGTTACATTAGGCCCCATAGCAGATGCTTAAACAAAAGCATCAAATGATTTTCAAATTCAGGACGAATTCAAAGTGCAACTGCTATCTGCCCTTAAGTCAGTCATCAAACTTTTTGATACTTTACACACAGAACATAACAGGTTTAAGCTATTAAAACAGAGTGGTAATTTTATTGAACTTGTTAATGTAGCAGTAGGACAAAGATTAGAACTAATTGGTCAGAAAACAGTTCAAAAAAGTGTTACAGTGCAATACATTTCTATTAGTGAAATTCTAAAAAGATTGTTTGAGTTGCCCAACGTCTTTGAGGAAACAATGGATTATGTTAATAAATTACATTCTCAGAAAGATGTGATAAGTAACGTTCTCCAAAATGAGCACTGGAAAAACAAAGTTTCATCCCGTCCAAAATCAGATACTATAATTCCTCTTTATTTGTATTTCGATGAGTTCGAAACGGGTAATGCTTTAGGAGCGCATGCTTCTATCCATAAAGTTGGAGCAATATATGTTTCTATTCCTTGCTTACCCCCTATCCAACAAAGTTCTTTAATAAATATATCTTTATTAATGTTATTTCACAGTTCAGATTTACAACACTTTGGAAGCAGCACAGTTTTTGCAAAATTATTAGATGAATTAAACCATTTAGAACGTCGCGGTCTACTAATAGAAGCTGGTGAGGCTAACATCAATTTATTTTTTGCTGTTGCATTAATAACTGGAGACAATTTAGGTTTAAATTCAATGCTGGGTTTTACCAAAAGTTTTAGGGCTAAATTTTTTTGCCGATTTTGTAAGTGTCCCCGGAGCGAAACCCAAATTCAGTATACACAGTCTCTTAATCTGTTAAGAAACATTCAGAATTACGAATTAGATGTTGAAGTTAAGGATGTCCGCCTTACAGGAATTAAATCACCATGCGTATGGAATAACTTTAACGCATTTCACGTAACTACAAATTTGGCTGTAGACATAATGCATGATATTTTCGAAGGCGTCGGAAATTTTGACATACGTTTAATGCTAAACCAATTTATAAATGTGGATAAAGTCTTTACACTCAGCACATCAAATTCTCGTATAAAATACTTTAAATATGGTTGTGAAGTAAAAAACAAACCACCTTTGATTTCTGGCGAGGATCTAAGAAACAAAAATATAAAAATGTCGGCTTCAGAAATGAAGTGTTTCATCTTGTGCTTGGGTTTGCTGATTGGTGATTTAATTCCCAGAGGCAATTGCTTTTGGCAACTATATATAAAACTGAAGGAAGTTGTTTTACTAGTTCTAGCAAAGCATGTAACAATTGCTGATCATATTTTACAAGAATCCTTAATAGAAGAACACCATGCAATAATTATTAATACATTTCGAGAATCCTTAAAACCAAAACATCATTTTATGGTTCATTACCCTTTTATTATGAAACCAGTTGGTCCTTTGGTCAATATGTGGTCAATGAGATTCGAATCCAAACATCGTGTAGCGAAAGGCAATGCCAATGTAGTAGCTTCAAGAATTGATATTTGTAAAGCATTGGCTGTAAAGAATCAACTGAAGCTTTGTAATCGTTTCATTTGTAAGATTGGTTTTAAGAAAAGTATTTAGAAAGGCAAAAGTACATTTTATGAAAAAATAGACAATGTTGTCCCAAATTTTAATGAATTGGTAATGAGATGTGGGCAAAGTTTAACTGAATTTATGGATAATATAGTTAGCGTTAAAAGAGTTACTGTTCAAAGCACTACTTACCAAATCCAAGACATAATATGCACAGATTTGGATTGTGAAATTAGCATGCCTGTGTTTGGCTGCATAACAAAGATAATCATCTCAAAAGCTGATCAAATATTATTTCTATACAAAAAGGTTATGGTTTCTTATTTTGACAGTCATTTTCAGGCATATAAGTTAGATGAATCAGAGAACAATCAGGAAACTATTATCTTGCAATGTGATCTGTAGCAGTATTCTCCTGTACTTTGTTCTATTTTACTTGATAAATCTACGTATGCTTGTTTAGGCGGATTAGATTAACCCTACAAAAAATGTCAGTTATAACATTGTAACAATTTACTTATGATAATAACAATTGATTTTACAGTGATACTGTGTAATTATTTCAGCAATTCACATCTTATAACCGCAATACTAAAAAAGTTATAGGCATTATAAGCAGGTCTGTTTGGTGGAGCATTGGAGAATTGTGTTATTGGCAAGACAACAAGGCAGAAAAATTTTCGAGAATCTTAAAAACATGTCTGTGGCACAGTTCTCTCATCAAACCTTCTAACCCCACAACTCTCCAAACTTCCCATTCCCCGCCATAACTCTGCTTTTTGTTTCAGGTGTCAACAAGACTTAGGAGGCCAACAACGTAGAGGGCCTGGTAGACGGGCGCGCCTTGGTGGATTGCGGTACCCTCATAGTACGAGGGACGCGCCCCCTGTTGCTGCCCTTACACCTGCGGCGACGGTTATGCCGACGGAGAACTGGAGACCAGACCGACGACGGAGTCGACCCGCCGAACCTCCACACTTCCTCCCTAACAGGGTCAGACATGTTTTATTCGAAAAGTTTCCTTGACCGCGTGTGCAGCAGTGTTCACCTCCCAACCTCATCTTCAAAATTCACCAGACCGAAAAGGCGTAATGCCTACAGTGGGCTCTGCAAGAATTATTATGATTTTAACTTGTGACGCAGTCTACAAATTACCTAGGAAATATTGATCGGTCGACAGTTATTAAACGTTACTAAAGTTGCTTTTTTAGGGAAGAGAGTGCATTCTTTAAAAGTGGTAAAAATATAACTATTGAAAACCCAGGCGTTGAAAAGCAAGCGAAGCCTGGGGATGTTCATGGTTTTGACGTAAGCGATGGTAATTCTGTTGGCAGTAGTCGATTTAGTACCGTCATAATTGAAGATATTTTTATACTCCCTTTTGATGTTTCCTACATTCGAAGAATTTTTGTCAGCATAAACATCGACGTCATTGAGAATATTGGTAGCTAATTGGGCTGCTTGAGTCAAAGAAAGGTTTTGGGATCGCTTAAAGTCAGAAAAGCAGACGGCAGCATTAACGGTGCATTTATTAGAACTCGATATCAAAACGAGAATTATTTCTACTGAGATTAAGTCAGAAAGAAGAGCGTCAATTGGATAAGTATCAACTTGATCGGGTTTTTATCAGATTCGGTCAACTGTTTATTATCTAAGCAATCGCGAAAATTATTGTTAAATAACTAATAAGTTTTTCTCAGATAGAGGAGGAGAGGAGAGGTTTTCAACAAGGGGATATGAAGTTTGAGTTCTTTCCTGTTAAGAGGGCTGTTTGTAAGTCAAGATTTTCCTCTGGCTGGGGGATTTGCAGATCGGGCTCTAGTGCGTTAATTGATGACGGGAGACTTTCAAAGACTTTAGCAGGTTTATCTATTAATGGCTTTACAGAGTCAGAGTCATCAGAGAAATAAGCGATATTTCTGGAACCCTGATCGAGATCTGCTTCTTCAAGGTGGTCTTTATACAGGCGAGTAGAGCTTTTTGTGCTTCGGGAGCCTTGATAATTTTATTCTGTTAAGAAACCTTCTAAGATCTGTATTAATAGCTGACCTTTATAATATTATTTGATCATTTCTTGGATAAATGCAAGGGTCTTGAGAAAGCTCCAAAGTCTCTTCTTGCTAAGGACCCACCTACGTGAAAATATGTTAAGTTTAAGTAATTAAGATAAAATAAAACAATTTGTCTTTTTCACCAATCTTTATGCAAATTGAAAATTAATTCTAGTATTTGATACCAATAAGTAGTACTGATGGAATTAATCTTTATAAATAATTTTTGGTTAGATCAGATAAAATTCGAGATAAGCTGCTTATAAATATGATGTTAAGATTATTAGTGCAATTAAGTTGAACAGATAATTAAGCGATTTGTGTTGTAGCAGATATTTTTATGTATTCTTAGTCTTTTAGTTTACATTAATTTAACTAATCAGTATTCTAGCAAATTGATAGAGTTAGTGTCACTAATATTAATCTGTATGGAGGGTTGAAGGATGAATAGTGTCAGCTAATAATTGTTTAAGACGAATCATGTCTCATACTTGTTAACTTCTTTAATTTCTTGAGAGGCATAGTTACTTCTGGTATTTAACCGCTCTTGCTTGAATTTCTTCGCGTTGACATTTAGATGACAGATTCAAACTATGTTGACGCTTTTTAGAATACTTTTGATTTTTGATGCATTTTTCTTGTAATACTTAAGCTTTTGTCAAAATTTTAAATGTTCCTATCGGGACTTCAAAAATAGACTGATTAACATTTGAACGGTTTCGACTAATATTCGACGTATAGAATAAGTACTCTTTAATGGTGTAGTTAGTCCTTAGCATGCCTACATCATCACTAAACAGTTTTCTTTTTATATAGATATGAAATTCTTGCAGTTATGTAAAAGAATGTTGGTTGGTGGAAGCCCTCTTCTGGCTATTATTCTCAAATCGATCAAGCTATAAAAGTCAGGTTTCCTTCATACATTTTCGCATTAATTTGTATTTGATTAATATTTTACTATGATCGCGTTTTTGATGTTGAAATTATTTTAAAGAAAATACCTGAATAGTTTCAAAGTTTTGACAGTAATTAGTGCCTGTTTCTAGAAATGTTTTTCCAAATCCAATTAATAAAATCCTGACAATAACTTTAGTTTAGAAAACGTTTTGACTTTAGTAAGCCTTAATTTGCTTGTTGATTGATTGAGGCTGCTCATTTGGGTGGTACGCATGAATTAGTTACTTTATTCATACTTCAAACATCTCGGCTAAGTTAAAATCTATTTTGTCTGCTTTTTATTAGATCTATTGGAAACAGCTATTGCTTTTGTCAGCTCTATTTCGAAAACGTAAAAAAGATTCTAAATGCTCTTAATGATCAGCCTGAAGATTGGCCAAATTTGTTTTCGTAAAATGAACTTCGTTTGCTTCATTTTGTTGCTGTAATTCAGGAACACTTTGTAGTACATGAGCGTTTCTTTTATTTACTATGTACTAAATATTATTTAATAGACAAATAGACAAAGCGATTATGGATTTGATTATTGTCGATATGTTGCCTTATTCATTGGTGAGTGGTGATGCATTCCATTGACTTAATTTTACTGATGATGATGATTGCTATGAGTCTATTGGCTGTGTATCACATACGCTGCAATTCGTGATCAAGCAATCGTTATTTGCAGATGAAGACACCAAAGAAATAATAAAAAGGTGCCGAAAAATCGCAAGCCACTTCTACCACAGTGAGCCAGCGATAAGAAAATTAAAGGAATGCCAAAACCAATGCGGGCTTCCAGAACATGCTTTGGTCCAAAATATTGATATCAGGTGGAACAGTACCTATTTGATGTTTCAGAGGCTTTTAGAGTAAAGTAATGCAATAAACTTATACAGTGTCCAACATGGTAGAATAGATACATTTTGCCCTACAGAATGGGACATTATGAAAAATCTCACAGAAGTATTGAAATTTTTTCATGAAGCCACCCTTGATTTGTCATCAAATGACGCTTGCATTTCGATGGTTATACCTTTAATTTTATTGCTTAATCGTATATTACAAGTTCGTTTGGAAAACGAAGATGAGTCAATGACAATCATGAAAAATTCTCTAGGTGAAACCTTGAATCAAAAAATGTCTGTCTTAATAGAGCACCCCTCATTAATTACAGCAACATTACTGGACCCACGTTTTAAATCGAAGTATCTTACTTCCGATGCAGAACCGTTGCTGCTTGCATCCAATATCCAGAAACAAGAAGAAAGTCTATGGGATGCTTACAATACTCCATGTGAGACTCAGGCAAATACAAATGAAACAGAACATGATGGAACTTCCATATTGAAACAAACTATCCAGTGTTATTTGTCCGAGCCACGACTACAACGCAATGCTGATATATTTTCCCATTGGAACTCCAGTCCATACCCAATGTTGAGAAAAGCAGTGTTAAAGTACCTTTCTGTACCACCAACTAGCGTTCCCAGCGGGCAAATGTTCAGTGCTGCTGGACAAATATACACAGATCGTCGCGGTAATTTGCTAGGTAAAAATGCAGAAAAACAACTTTTTTTAGCTTACAATATAAGACTTTTTAATTATGATTATTGATTTATTTTCTAAGTAACCAAAAAAATTGTTATTTAACAAAAAAGTATTTTTAATTAGGTACTATTTTTTTTTGAGTTTTGATTTTAGTGATACTTAATTATTGAAGACTGTTACTAATAAACTGTTAATTGTTACAAAGAAGTTTAAGAGTTATTTTGTTATGTTAGTATTGTAACTACCTACATATAACTATGTCCAGAAAGTAAGTTCATTTTCGATTTCCCGCCGTTGCAGCGATGCGATCGCAGTTCCGCGCATCCGCGGAAATGACCTTGTATCGTTACTAAGCGATTGACACCATTTTGAGTTAGTTATCTGCTGTTATCGTGTCACAGTGCTTGTTTATAATGGCGACGGTAATTGAAAATTCCGCCGATTGCGAGATTAGATCAGTGATTCGGTTTCTCAATGCAAAAAATTTGAAACCAGTGGACATTCATCAACAGCTCTCTGAGGTGTATGGACAGAATCTATGGTTGTGAGATGGGTAAAAAAATTCAACAATGGCCGTGTAAACGTGCACGATGAAGGAAGAAGTGGACGTCCATCATTGGTTAATGATGAACTTGTTCATGCAGTGAATGAAAAAATTAGAGGAAACCGTAAGTTTACGATTTCTCTTCTTTCTATGGAATTTCCCCTAATTTCACGATCCCTTCTTCATGAAATCGAAAGCTTTGTGCACGCTTGGTACCGAAAACTCTTACCGAGGATCACAAGAAAAAACGCCTAAGTGTTGCTCTTGAATTTTGACTCGTTATCACAATGACGGGGACCATTTCCTTAACAGTATAGTGACTGGGGACGAGACTTGGGTAGCCTATGAGACACATGAGGCAAAACGGCAATCGATGGAATGGAGGCACACATCGTCACCAGCAAAGACAACATCGAAGCCGAATTTGACAACCCGGAAAATCATGTGCACAGTGTTTTGGGACAGATGTGGTGTTCTTTTAGTGGACTTTCTACCACGGGGCGAAACAATTACCGCTATTGCTTACTGTGATACGCTAAGGAAACTGCGTCGTGCAATTCAGAATAAGCGCCGTGGAAAGCTCACTAGCGGCATTTTGTTGATTCATGACAATGCTCGCCCCCACACTGCAAACCTTACACAGCAACTTTTGACTCAATTTGGATGGGAACAATTTGACCACCCACCGTATAGTTCGGACCTTGCTCCCAGTGACTTCTTCCTGTTTTTAAGCCTAAAATCAAACCTCGCTGGCAAGAAATTCAATGACGACGATGAGATTAAAGAACATGTTGCAACTTGGTTACAGTCACAGGCGTCAACGTTTTATGACGAAGGAATACAAAAATTAGTGCCACGCTACGATAAATGCTTACAAAATGGTGGTAGCTATGTTGACTAATAGTTTTAAGTCTACAGATTCTTTTGCAATAAATTATTTTTCCTAATATACATTTGTTTTATTTTACCAGTAAAAATGAACTTACTTTCTGGACATAGTGATATTAAGATTGCACTACAATACTCAATGAAAGACTATTGAAACGAAAATTAGACTGATTTAAAATATAAGTAAAGTAGTACTAATTTTAAGTTAGTACTAGAAGTAAAATATAACAAATTAACTATAGTATTTCATTTCTTATACCCCTATTGAACAAGAAAAACGTACATTATGAGAGGTAAGTTGTCCAAAAGCTCCTATAAGTCTGTAAACCTCTAAATTCCAGGAAAATGTTGTGATGATATTAAAAATGTAGTGATATTTGAAAATGATAAAAAAAGAGAGTATAAAAAATTTTGTTAGTTGTCTGTTGGTAGTGGGAAGATGTCAAAGCGAGGTAAATCGGTAGATAGTAGAAAAAGGGACAAAAGAGAGGAAGAAAATATTTAAATTGAACAGATGGAAGAAGAAAGTACAAGTATGGAGGAGACCATGGGAGATGTTGAAAAGGGAGATAAAGAGCAAAAAGAAATAAGACAACAACAACCAGATTTACTTAAAATATTAACAGAAATGAAACAAGACCAAGATAAAAGATTTGAACACCAAACTAAAAGATTTGAAGACCAAACTAAAAGATTTGAAGACCAAACTAAAAGAATAGAAGACCAAACTAAAAGATTTGAAGAAATGAAACAAGATAATATTAAAAGATTTGAAGAAATCAATCATAATCAAGAGAAAAGATTTGAAGAAATTAAAAGAAAATTTGAAGATCATGAGAATAGATGGGATAATACTGTTAAAAACATGAGAGGTGAAATACAAGAAGAGGTGAATAATAAGATAAATGAAAGTCAGAATGAAATCTGTAGGAAAATAGAAAGACACCAAGAAGAAATTATCAACATGTTACAAATAAGGGATGCAGATATAAATGAGAAAAATAAGGAGCAAGAAAAAGCACAAGAAAACTACCAGCCGAATATGAAAATAGAATTAGAAAAAATAAACAAAAATGTTGAAGAGAAATCAACAGCAGTAAACCACAAACGAATAAATCCAAAAGAAGGAATTAACAGTTTACCAATAAGAAAGGCAAATCTTAAAAATAAGATAAAGAATAATTACAAAAAAGAAAAAAATTATCAAAATAACAATAATAATAAAGAAAAATTGAAATGTACTATTAACTGGCAGAATAAACTAAGAAGAGCAACAAAAGCGGAAAGAAGAAACAAAATGAAGATGAAAATGGAAAATAAAAGGTTGGAGGGGATCAAAGTCAAAAGAAAATCTAAAAATAAGACTAGAAAGAAAATTAAGGAATCGAGGTATAAAATATTTAAGGCAGATAGTAAATCCAAAATAAGGATGGAAAAATATAAAATGATAATGAAAGAACATTTAAAGAATTTACTATCAGGAGTCAGAGAGGAACAAAGAAATTACAAATACAGAAAAAGAAAGAAAATCAAAGAACTAGAATAAATACTACAAGAGAATGTTAAAGAAAAAAATTAGAAGCCAATGTTGAGAAAAATAACCAAAGAAGAATAAGTAACATTTTATATTAGGTTTGACAAGAAGGTATGAATGATGCTTGAATGAATGTGTTAAAGCTAATCATAATGAGTTAAATAATCATTAATGAAGTATTATTAAAATGATGATAATTATGAAGATTTGAATATGAAGTTAGTAGAATAATAATGATAATAATAATAAATAATTAATGATATGATTGATAATATTAAAAGAAAAGGTCAAAATATGATCCTTAATATGAATAAGTAAAGATAAAATATGATATTGAAGTAGATAAATGAGGCAGGGAGTTAAGTTATATGAAGAAAACGTTACTACTAGAGAAAATAATTTTTGCAATTTCTTAAGAAGTTGTAGAAAATGATTTGTATGAATGCAGCATGAATGAAAGCTAGTTGGAAAATAGAGGGAAATAAGGGAGAAATAGGAAGGAAATGTGAAATAAAATGAAAATATCGAATATTGAGTTAAAAAAAACAATAAAAAAAATCGTGTATAAAATGTTAATAATGCTAACTAAACTTATAAAATTTTAAATTATTTTGTTGAAAAAATGTAATGTCAAAGTGACAATTAACAAATGTCAAAAATGACAATTAACTAATGTCAAAAAAAATGAATAAATGGCAGTTGCCTAATGTCAAAATGACGTTCGACAAATGTTCAAGTGCAAGACCGTCAATTTAAATAATTGAGGTTAGAATAAAAACATAAATAAAATAAATAAAAAAAAAATTATGTATACCATGAAACAAAACAATATCTCTTATATTACGTAAGACAAATAAAAAAAAAAATAAAGATCAAATTGTAATGGAAATCACAATTGAGTATATTTTAGTTAATATTAATCAAAATTTAAGCTATAGTATACAACACTTAAAATTTATATTAATATGGAGGGGAAATGTGATGATATTAAAAATGTAGTGATATTTGAAAATGATAAAAAAAAAGAGTATAAAAAAACAATTTTTTTTGTTTAAAAAAATGTAATGACAGTGAAAAATAAAAAAATTAAGATTGTCAAGAAAATAGCGTTTTAATAAAAAAATTAAGAACCAAACGAAGAAAAATAAGGACCCTGAGAAAAAGAGCTCTTCATATCATAACAATGTGTACATTTTCATAAGTCTTAAAAAGTTTCGGTTTCGGCTGAAAATCCTGTTTCGGTCGATCACTAGTTTCTATTGATTCTTATAGTGTTGCTTTAATTTCTACTTATTGAATAGGACCATCCTACTATACACTTGTCAACTTCAAGGTTACCACTAACTTATTAAAGCAAATTTAAAGCACACAGTGTTTCCTGGGGGTATATGAAGCAAAGTAAGCATTATCATAACCGCCAATATAATTTTTCCCTAACTCATGCTTTGTTTCATAACTGTGCATATAAAATATCAAATGTTATTGTAAAAATAAAATATTCTCGCCATTTTAGAGTCCTCTACTGAAAATACAATGTCGTAGCATTTGTGGTACCCGTATTGGTTCTAAATCCCATTTAAACTTATGATTAAGTATCGTAGTTTGCAATTTTATCTGAAATAGCCAATAAATTCTACCAGTCTAGCTATGTAAGTAAACATTCAAATTTATTTTTGTATTTAAATTGCTCTTTCTATGTAATGCATACAAAAAACAAATTTTAGAAAGTACAAAAACAAATTTTTCGTATTATACGTGAGACATTTAGGAATGTAAACTGAATCTCTTAAAATGAATTCCGTAAAGATTTTTTTTCATTTGAATTAACATAAAAATATTTATTAAGCAAATGTGTCGAGAATTTAAATTGGATCATTTAGGAAAAAAGTAATTTTGAATGCCTAAGGGGGCTACGTTTTGCGATCGTAAACTTAACCTATAAATTTGTTATCGCAAAATAATTGATTTTCTGCAATTTGTTACTTTAAGATTTATTGAAGGATATTATGTACTACGTTTTATATTCTGAAATAGTTTTATTTCAGTAGTTTCAAGAAAGACGTAGACAGATTGATGTATGCATCTAGCACCTGCAATATTTAGTTAGGAAGTAGTCGATACGAAAAAACGCACACTTCAGAAGTTTTATTTTATAAATTATTAACATGGAACTTTTTGTAAAGTAATCAATACCGATTGTGCTAGATGTAGGCACATAATATTTTTTATATCATATAAACTCGCTATAAAAAACTCGTTAGTATAGGTATAATTCCACAACGACGGAAATGCTCCAGACAATTATGACTCACTAACTTCCTTATATTACAAACACCTCTGCTATTCTGTAAATGTTTAGTAGTACTTCCGTTTATTTAAAAAAACATGAAGCAAATTAAATCTACAAACACTGCTGACTTGAAAAGAAGAACACATTTTTGAAAATTTATTTTAAATTAACAAAAATCTTATGTGGCATTTGAATGTCAGTTTTCTTACGCATTCTTTCATTTCTGTCTTTTTCCTTATATTTTTGGCATATATCAAACAGTTTTTTCATCAAAGAATGCCATGTAAGGTTTTCTTTGAATAAATGTGGCTCTTTTTTTATATTATTGAAAATATTTCAATATCAGAGTATTCATTAGCAGTAACTTTCTTTATACTGAGCTCTTTAAACGAATTTGTTTGATTCTGTCACTATCCTGCTTGACAGTAAGATAATTATTTAATTCATCATTATACGATCTTTTAGTACGCTATAGTGTAACCTTGCAGGTTGAGAATTGGCAAGAATTATTTTTAAACTAGAAACTAATTATAATGATTGTGATATTAAGCGTTGCGTTGCTCAAGTACTTGTTTTGATTTTCTTAATCAGGTCGCTGAGAAAAGGAAAATTCCAACTTGAAATTCGTTTCCTTGAAACGAAACAAGTAAATTAGGCGAAACAGCAGGAATAAACAAACTAAAAGCATATAGAAGTCTACAAATAATCTCCCTGAAATAAATTCACCCTTCTGTAAGCATCACATTGGTAAACAAATTTTATCTCATTAAACGTTTCTGAAATGTTACTAAATATAATAAAACTCTAACGAATTTACCAAATCGAGATGTTTTCCTATCGTCTATCGGTCCCAGCTAATTTTGAGATTTATTGATGTAGAATTGTGTGCGGTACACCGAGCTATCCTATTTGTTTGAAGCTAATTGACTGCATGGCAAGCCCGGTGTAAATATTAAAAAAGGATTATTGAAAAAACAACAAATAACATCAAACTTTTGTTATCAATAACTTTATAATGTATAAGAAGTTTTATCTTTCAAGTATTTACTTAAAACATGTACGAATATCCAAACATACTCGAATGAACCGGCATAATTACTTGCTCACTATACAAAGTGTATTCAAAAATGACGATTCCTGAAAGGGCATTTTTATTTAATTTTATTACCAAATTTAGTACAGTTACAGATAAATCATTTTGTAAAATTAGGAAATGTTTAATTCATAATCGTGAATCTCTTCGAATTTAGCTCTCTTGTCATTATATAACTAATATTAATAAAAAAAACCGCTTTTGATAGTGTACAATCAGCAACGTCTAGTTCGTTCAGGAATTACTTCTGACAAATAGATGCAGCTTAATGTTTTTTACTATCTTAGCTAATAAATCTGATAAGATTGTCAGGATTATAGAAGTCGCTTAGTAGGGAATACGATGTTAAAGCATGTTTAGGTAGTCACATGATAGGGCTTCTACCGCATCCCGCATTTCTATCGCCATGTTTTCTTATCTTTCCATTCTTCTTCATGAGTAGCTCTATCTCTTATTGTTGCCATTATTCCACTTATCCATGTTAATATTGGT
>VTPC01001277.1:21582-93817 GCA_011009095.1 Ignelater luminosus
CCCTGCAGTTTAAACAGTCTGTGAACCACAGCTCACTAAATGTAAAAGGTAATTTTTGCTTTGTAAAAACAAATGCTAAATTATGCATCGTAGATATGGCAAACCTTACATCTATAAAAAGCAGCTTCCATGAGGACCTGAAATATGTAAAAATATCAATAGTATCGTCTTTAAGATAAAAAAATCATATTGGGTCACGCGAACATTCAATGCCCCGAATATTGAAAAATAGATTTAGTTATAGAGAATCTAGTGCAAAAAACAATGCTTTGTGAATTTTTGCCCTTGTGTTATAAATAATGGAGAAAATTCGTCTGAAGTGGAACACCCTATTGACCTTAAAATAGTCTTAAACTAATATGTATAATTTTATAGTGTAATAAAAATGGCTATTTTGACCTAAATACGGTTTGCAAACGGATTTGGGAAAACTGTAGAGAGTAGAACAAGATATTTAAGTATTAAAATCCTTAATAGTAAAACAGATTTGATTACAGTTTCAACCTTTCATACTCCTATTTCTATTACAGTTACAACTTCAAATTAATTTCAGCTTTAATCAGGTTGTGTCGTAAGCAGCACTATGCGTTATCTTTTAATTCATTGTAGTCTTGTTTTAATGCCTTTTTGTAATTGATACTCTTCTTTCGTTTAATTCCATTTTATTTTCGTTGCGATGCGTCATTACGAAGGTTTTGTTGTCTTTTATTACAAACAAACTGATATTTGTGGTTTTCTAAGCGACTTTCAAAGTGGTTACATGATACTATTGTTAAATAATAACTGTTATAAAATCCTAAAACGACATACCTAACTGTCAACGAAATAAGGATTCAGCTAAAAACATGATATTATGTTAATTAGGAGCACGTGTATATATACAGGGCTTTCATTTGAAAATTTCCCATCTTGAATAAATCTTTAATTAGTAAAATTATTAAAAATCGCCCAAACACGTCGATTTTGTTTTAGAGGGGCACATTTAATAACCTATTCTAATCAGCTGGAAGACTTTCATCCTCCCCCCAACTACCCCCACCACAAAACTTTAAATGGCACTACCCCATGTGTGATATATCATTTCAAAAGGGCATAAACTCTCAATATCTTACATCAAAGAAAATTAAAATCGACCCAACCGTTTGTGAACTAGAGATAGAAATGTATTTAATTCAATCGATACATTTCTGCCTTTAGTTCACAAACGCCCGGGCCGATCACAAATGCGAAAGTTGTAAGGTCTATTCTCAACTAATAGAATAAACGGTACTTAAATAATATGACTGCTTAAAGGATAATATGATATCCCTAACATCTCCATGTCCCAAAGGGAATAAGGGGTTAAGTATAAGTAAAAAGTAGATAATCCTTGAAAGAGATTCTTGTTGATCAGTGCCTTTTTGTACACTGGTTAATACACAGTTCTAATCTTTGAAATTAATTTCTTGTTCTAATTTTAATAACTTAATAATGCAACGTGCGCTTGTTAAGGAGGTTTTGTTACTCGATAATTACGTCTACCATTAAGCGCATTAAATTAATTACCGTGTAAGTGTTTAGTTTTAATGCAAAGTCGCTGCACCTGCTTCTAATTAGCAAAAAACGTCGATTGTCTGATTTATAGTTTTAATGTAAAAAACAGCTTACAGTTTTATGTTTTCAGGAATTTATTAACTAAAACGTTTTTTACAAAAGAAAAATTCTTACACTGGTTATGTCAAATGACAAAATTTAAAATGTTCCAATTAGAAAATTTTAAAGTATTTCACATTTATGGAATGCGTCACTAATTATGCATAAATTATGTAAAACTTGTGCAACAACTGATGTCCAAAATGCAAAGCGATTCAGAACCCGAAAAGATCATTACTAATATACAGGCTGTTTCAGAATAGTCTGTAGATCTGCGTAAAGATATTCACCAGTGATCGACGTAACTATAACAAAATCTGTTCATCGTATTTTAACATAGAGTGTTAGAGTAGAGTTTTATTGTGTATCAAAATATTATCTATGATATTTCAAGTACTAAAAGATTAATCCTGAGCTAAATTCAAAAAAATCATCAAGTCTACCTCGTGGTTCCTATAGTGAGAATGACCCGCACTTTATAATGGTGCTATAGACGATCGAAAATTCAATTAGGGTACATCGTTAATCAAAATTTAGCAGATTAACCTATCTGGTTTTCCGTGAATATTAAATGCGAACACAAATATGGAGCAAAATGGACCACTAACCACAAAAGGCTAAAAGTTATTACATAACGACTCTTAGTATACAAGAAATAATTTATTTAAATAAAATCAAAGTATTCGTATCTTATAGGAAGCTGTGAACTCGAACCGGAATACGATGCTACAGGTGAAGACCTACATCGACATTAGTGCACTGCGACTTCAACCGTGCCCCAACGGTACGCGTGTAGGAAATTCTTCTAACTTATTGCGTGAAACCAGATAAAATGGGGGTACAATACTATACAGTACAGTATAGTACAGATTATCCTATATACCTATCTCGGTAAATATGCATTTTATGGAAAAATTTTCCTATAAAAGTTATTTAGTGTTTAGTTTTACATAATAATAATATATATGAAGTACATAATTTTTTTTAAAATTTTATAAGATCATTTTCAGAATTCTTCCAGACATGTACAATTGCGTGTTTGGGGAGTCAATAACCATTAAAATAATTATGAAAAAATCTATTTACAGTGGAAAGTCACTAAACACTTTTTATTTTTGTTAAAACATAGAAAAACGGTACATTTAGAACGAGTTTTTCTTCTTCTTTGTCTCCGTAAGTTCAACTGCTGCGGGCCTACTTTTTGTTCCTGATACTAAATCCAAGTCTAAACGAAAGTTCAAAAGATCAATAATATCTTTTGATTTAACCTTCTCGTCTTTCCAATGTTTTCTGTATTTTCATCCAAGAATTAACTATTACTATATCAAATAGGTGCAAAACTACCTTGAGTGTCCATTTACGAGTTTTGAAAAAAGAGCGGTAGCATTCTACCATCTGATCACAAATATTCACACCTCCCATCTTCGTACTGTACATGTTTACTACATTAAGACAGGAAATTTCAACATGTTGCTGTTTACCTTTGTCCCATCTTTTTACCGTATTTACCCGTAAGACACTAAAAACTGAAGATACTATTACAATGGATTCGTTGTCTTTTCATTTTGTCAGGCACACTTTTCCATCATTTCTAACAGCTTATTCAGATTCTCCTCTTTTCATCTCTTTGTTTTTTTGAACGTATAATCTTTGATTTTATTTAACATAATGGTTCCTGTACCATACAGATTTAATGAAATCGGCTGTCTATTGATGACATAATACTATATTACTTTGCTCAGGTACAAGTCTCAGCACTCCAGATGGTCTTAAGCCTAGCTCTCTGTTTCTTAGTGTTGTAGTAGACCCTTGGTAGATCTCAAGTCTAATATCATTCTATTTGAAGTGGTTAAAACAAAGTTTTTCAATTCTATAGGCCGTGGTTTACTTTTTTACATATTGACCAAGTGGGCACCTCCTCAAAAACAGAATTATTTGTTTATCAATTGAAAATGAGAAGTTGCACTGCCTTTAAATTGCCTGGAAACGATTTCTAATCAACTCTATCATAGGCTGCAATTTTCACAGTTTGTTATCTTTTCTAGTTTTTTCATTTACAGAAAAATTATCTACTACATAAAAGTTAACACGTAACATATAAAATTAGTCCCTAGGCATAACGTCTGAAATAAGTTTAAGTTTATACTTTGATTACCAATACATATGAGATCTTGGAAATGATAAGCATCCCATGATAGCATGCATGCAAAAAAATTCTAAATATCTATTGGAACTATCTTCATTGGTTTTCCATTTTGTTGGAAGTAATAACGAGCAGCAAATTCTGCTCCGATTGCGAAAGAGTCATGGTGTAAGTACTTCTTGAAATATTTCCAAGGCGTAAAAACATTCCCTTCATAATGACTATCACGGTTGGAACAAGATCTTCGGCGGCCTCTCAGACGTGTTCATCTTCTTCGTAATCAATTTCTAAATCTGAGTCAATGTCATTCTAAAGTTCGTAGATGAAATCTGGATTTTCTCTCAATCTATCTAAGTCAATTAGTTTTGTAAAATAAACGACGCTAATTTAATTTAATTTAGCAAAATATATGAGGCATACAAAAGCAACACCTCCTCTAAATTGCTTTTAAAAATCATAACCTCAAGCAATAATCGAAATAAAACTACTTTATGACATGAATTGAGCATTTCTAACAACGTTTCATGCAATACACATCTAAGTTTTTAATTAATAGTTAAAAATATGATTGCTAACTTTTATCCGCCATTATTCACAAACATGCGTGACTTTCGAGGCTGTCAAAATAGTTTTCGCTGACCAAGCAACGACGACAATGAGTTATGACATGTGCGCCTTACATGCACTTTACACAATCATGTGGTGCGGGAGTCAAGGCTTCTATAGTGAATTTTGACCTTTATGTCACATAAAAATAAGAGCCACATAATTGTGACTATAGAAAGCGAAAGCAAAAAAGTGTTGTTTGAGAGTTTATTTAATATTAATCCGTTATGAATTGAAAGTTTTTTTATAACAATTACACTGTACAGTTCACAGATGTTCACAGTTTGACAGAAGAGGTATAGCTTTTTGCGTTTAAATCAAAATTTACTTATGCAATGTAGCAGAGTTTTACATCATAGAAAAAAGAAAAACATTCTCTATCAAATGAATACAATAAAGGAATACCTTTTCATTATAAAAGATTGAAGTGTTATTCGTTCTGTTTTTGTATTCTTTAAAACATTATTTGGTATTGCCCTGTAATGTAAAACTAAACACTAAATAACTTTTATAGGAAACATTTTTCCATAAAATGTATGTTTACTGAGATATACGGGGTGATCATTTTAAAACTTCCCACCTTGAATAACTCTTTAATTAGTAAAATTATTAAAAATCGCAGAAACGCATCATTTTGGTTTGGAAGGGGACATTTAATAACCTATACTAATCAGTTGGTAAACTTTCACTCTCCCCCCAACCACCCCCGCCTCAGAATCTTAAATGGCACTACCCCATGTGTGATATATCATTTTAAGGGTATAAGATT
The DNA here is from genome assembly GCA_011009095.1 of Ignelater luminosus. Taxonomy (NCBI): domain Eukaryota; kingdom Metazoa; phylum Arthropoda; class Insecta; order Coleoptera; family Elateridae; genus Ignelater; species Ignelater luminosus. Next base: position 26,733 of record VTPC01001277.1, read on the forward strand.
CTCAATCTTGTACGTCAAAGAAAATCAAAATCGGCCCAGCCGTTCGTGAGCTAGAGACAGAAACGTATTGATTGAATTAAATATATTTTTGGCTCTAATTCACCAACGGCTGGGCCGATTTTAAATTTCTTCGATGTAAAAGATTGACAATCTTGTACCCTTTAAAATGAAATATCACATATGGGGTAGTGCCATTTAAAATTTTGGGGCGAGGGTGGTTGGAGGGGAGGGTGAAAGTTTCCCAACTGATTAGAATAGGTTATTAAATGTCCCCTTCCAAACCAAATTGACGCGTTTTAGCGATTTTTGATAATCTTACTAATTAAATATAGTATAGGATATTCCATACATTTTGGACACATTATATATACGATGTTGTTAAAGAATAGAATAAAATAATTAAATTGTGGAATCGAAATAGAAGACAAAATAAATTACAAAAGTTACTTCAAGTTGATTTATATTATCCGTGTAATATACAAGGTGTAACTAGAGCAAGAGGACAGACTTCGGTAGCGTATTACGCCGGACACCAAAACATGAAAAAAATCCGCATCAGGTATTTAAGTAGCCTTTGAACCTGAAAGCTAATTCTGTCAAATACATCAAATAACAATTGTTAGTGATACTCAAAATGACTTATTTTACAAAAAGGAAAATGCACTAATGATAATAAATGCGAGGCTGCACTGCTCTGCTATTTATGAATGTATCTCAGATCAACTGCAACCAAGACACAAAGCTTTTGGTGCATTGTACTAGCGACTAGCAAAGACGGCATAGTGATACGTAATACTTTCATTACACTCAGATTGTTTGTACACTTAATTTTGAAGTTTATCCTAGAATGTGTTTCTGAGAATCAATGTAGATCACATGATTGCTTGAGCGGTAATTCATAAATAAACAACCTCTCCACCTTTACCATTTTCAGTGTATAAAGGATCTTTGTCCTCTATTGATTACCCTCTACGAGAAAATCTGTGATGGTTTGTTCAGCAAACTGCCAATCCATTGTCTATCAATACAATGCTACTAACTGATGAAGTAGTATTTGGTGGAGACGGTTTGCAAATTTTCGCAATCATTAGTGGATATATGAAAATCCGCACATTATTACAATTTATGCTAGACACCAACAGCAACTTCGAATCAATGTATGGGTCACTATTGTAGATGACTTTCTGATCGGTCCACTATAATGTTTAAAGAAATTTTCTGATGGACTCTTTCAGAATTATTGGAAAACGTACCTTTGACAAAAAAGGGTAGTTTCGGAGTTCTCGTATACTTCTTTCGATCTGTTCGTGCTTTACTTGATACTACCTACTCCGACAGATAAATAGGTAGAGCAGTACCAGCTGCATAACCTCCATGATTCCTCAATCTCAACCTCCTAGATTGCGGTCTGTAGGGACACTTAAAGTGCCCAGTAGTTTACAAATTGAAATGTTACATGAAGCATCTTTGCTGTTTGTAAATTCATTCACATCGTTCTAGGATCTATAATAGAGTGCGACAGCGCATGATGTAACGTGTCAAACGGAGAATGCTTTGAACGTATGTTGTTATTTTAAACCAATGCAAATTCTTTTGTTTGTTTTTAGTCAATTGCATTACTTTTTTGAACCGTGGACGGTAAATGGTGTGGTTATTTGCAGAAATATTAAAAACTACCATTAAGAAAGTTGTACAGAATAATTATTTCTACGTTCCAAAATTATTTACATTTATTCAAGGTGTTATATGAATGTATCACACACTTTCTGTTTTCTTTAAATGGAACTTCCTATGTAGTTTGATGTTTTCTCACTTCTGGGTTATTGCTGACTATAACAACTATCTGGGTCTAAACCTAACCATTTTGGCGTTATTAAACTTTTTGCAAACTTCTTGACTTACCCTGGTATTAATACAAAAGTAACTTTTGATCACTGCTTTTTACAATCCATTATTTAAGTTTTAACTGAATGATTTTATTATACTGGGCGATTGAGGAACTCAAATTGTTATTTCTGTCGATTTTCCTTAGTGGAACACTCTGTATCTCTTTTGTTTGATATAACATGTACCACTTATCTTGAATCCGTAGCTGTTTGCTATACAGTAGATATTCAAGCACCAATTCTTGCCTGTAATCTTAATTTTTGATGTTTTTCGAGAACTCAATTCATTAGTTAGTTAGTTAGTCAGAAAGCAGGTTTTGAGAATAGAAGTAAAATAAAATCCAAGCCTGTAACAAAATACGCATTATCAAACAAAAAATTGTGTATTTATATCCTTTCATTTTGAATGGCTTTGTATAAAACGAAATAATCAACTTTTGTTTTTTTGTTTTTTTAAAACACTTGTCTCCGTAATTCACTTGAATTCCTCGAGTTCGTAACACTGACATTTTTTAGATGTAGCGCATCATCAATTTACATGATTTGTTTAGAGTGTCTCATTAATGTTATTCCGTTGTTGTGCTAATTTATATCAAATGAAAATGGTCGAGGGACCGTATATACACTTGTCTAGCGGAAATGAAATTCCCGTGAGGGTGTGTGTTCTGTATACCTCCATTCTGTGTTACGAGGTCAAGCTTTACTGGTTTCTGGTTTACACTGCCGAAGTTGGTGAAGTTTACTTGACAGCATTGTTATCCGAAACACCCAGAAGCCATGCCCTTTTGAAATGCCCAACTTGCCTATCAATAACCGTTATTATTTCATATCTGTGTAATAGTTTGCTTCAGTTGGCAGGGAATTATATTAATATCATGTATTAATCTTCATCAGAACGTCCGAATTACTGTTGAAATCTTCAAGAGCTATCTCTGATTAATGATCAAAAAGCGAGTATATCCTTATCGTAGAATAATCCTTTTTAAAGCTTTTTTATCTAATTTTATTTTTATCTTTATTTAAGCTTGTAGTCAATTATTTGTATGACGTAAAGTAAAATTTTCCTAGGTTTACCTTTAATAATAATCTTAACTAAATGCTTTTAAATGATTTCAATGTCAAACGATAACAAAGAGAGGTGTGCAAGGTAACATAAAGGCTTTAATTTTGGAAAACATGTTTACAAGGTAGATGATGTCAACAAAGTTTGATAATAGTTGTTAGCTTCCTGTCAAAATTAACAATTTCATGCAAAAGTAAGCTTAACCGCTTAAACACAAATTGCGTTTATCATACCTTTTATAATTTTAAATTTAAATTATTCTATTTTAGTAAAATAAATTTTTTACATTTGATACAGTACTTAAGATTCGAAGACAACAATAAAATTAAAAGAAAGAAAAATGTACCGACCAAACCTTGAATGCAAAAGGAATTCAATTCTATTATACCGTGATTCATTATCACAAATACGTCATGTCGATCAAACTTCATGAAAGGAGTCGATGGGGTGTGATTGAATGTACCCATCAGAATTTGTGTTGATAACGACTCCGGTGAAACGTTCCGGAACTACGTCGCACGACGTTGCTTCCTGTTGGAACAAGATAATTAAGTCCTGAAAGTGTTTAGTGATAAGTCTATGTGTTTACTTTATGCTAACAGGAAGGAAGTGGCCGTAATATTTGCATTATGTCCACTTCGTTGCATATAACACATTAGGACTTACACTACATGCATGATGCAGTTGCATATTATGAATTGAGGTTTAGCTTTTGAATTTGCACATTACGATCTGTTTATCAAGTATTTGAGCAATCTTAAGTACTCACCTACTATGTCTGTCACAGCATTTAAACTTATTTTATGTCGAATAAAAGCTTTTACAACGTTTTTGTTTTGATTTGTTGTGGAAGTCTGAAAGGCTGCCCTTAAGTAAAACGTTAGAAAATCTTTACTTTGTTTGCAAATCCAGCGCATTAATGCGGTGCTTTTTCACAACTTTTGAAACTGACAAAGTTAACGATTTACTTCTATTTAAAATTAAAACTATACGAATTGAATATTTTAGAATGAGTAAATGTGACACTCCAGATTCACAACGTACTACTGAACATTAAGATAGAACAGCTATAAAATCATTGTGTTTTTTACAAGTTTATCATCATCATCATCAGACATTTCTAGATGTTTAAAAAAATAAGACTTCAGCAAATAGGACAAGAATTTGACGTTTACACCGACATGACTTAGGATATCATGTCTCTTGTTTTTTAACGAAACCATATTTGATTTGAATTTAGTGTTTCAAATTTGAATAAGTATCTGCCTTTATGTAGACACACACTGTAAATTAAAGCAGAGTCACGTTGTTTGTTTTTCATCTCTCTGAAGCAACGCCAGATAAATCTTTCAACGTTTCTATAAATATAACAAATTTTTAATTTTTACGACTTACACTTGATTTAGCAAAAAAGCTATTCTAACGTTTTTTATTCAGAAGGAGGCGAGATTTACTAGTCTCGATAGGTATACGATGCCAATATGGTCTTATTTCTTGATATCCTGTAAATTCCACTAATGTGGAGTTTCTTGCAAGTGTTGGTTAGAGAAATTTCATTCTGACCAGTCGCGTTGTTATGGAACACCCTGTATATTGGAAATAATTTTAGATAGTGTAAAATACGCTTTCCAATAAGTTTTATAAGTAACAGTAAGAATCTGTCTTACTATACCTATAGCGTCTTTCAAGTCCAGAACAAGAATAAATAATGTAGAAAATGTAAAGCTATGCTTGCGCAGAGAAAATATTTTTCGACGACAGTACATACAATGCTGATTAATATCTTTCCAAACTATAATTACTTATCCCACTTTGTGTAATACCATAATTATATAAAGCATCAATGCCCTTTTTATACAGGCATCGGTCTCAGGATTTAGTGCGCTCTTTAAATCTTTTTGTCCTTGAACCTTACACCAAAAAATATTAAATATATTCTAATGTATAGTAGACTCAAACGTAAAGGTTAAGGAATACTTAACTTACCCAACAAGCCTAATCAGTTTATAAAAGTCAAAACTGAATCGGAAAACCTGCTTAGTTCGAAAAGTCTAAAGAGTTTCAATAGCACCTTGAGCACGCAGAGGCCTATACAGATCCAAAAATCTGTACACATTGTTTTAGGTATGCAATATAACTTCTTTAGAGGGTCGGAGAATATACAGATAAAGTTTTGGTTTTTGCCAGAATTGTGAATCAAAATGGATAAAATTGAAGATGAGTGTTCTTCAAGGGTCTATAGCTATTACTTGTTGAAAAGCTTGTTCTGCAGTTTTATTGAATGATGAATGTCAAGGAAATCAAAACACATGTCCATTTCAGAGCAGCTAGTTAATTAAATACAAAAATCATTGAAAATGCATTGATGACTTTCTTCTAAAGTGCTGAATAACAAGTAGAGGAAAACATCATTCTCGGCAGTCCGAAGAAGTTGGTTATACATTCTTTGAGGAAAAAAGTAACTATCAAATCGAAGAAATAGGCTCAAGAACAAGAAAGCATATTCTATACTTTTGTTCTATCAGTCTTTATTTGCATTTGTTTACTTCATATACCCTAACTGAATTGAAAGCAAACACAAGGATTGCATCTGAAAATATCTAAACCGAGGATAAATCGATTTAATCTGCATGTACTCAGGACCTACAAAAATTTAAAGTTTTAGACAAAGCGAATATTAACAATTTCATAAAAGTTTGGTAGTATCGTCTTTTCCATATCCCGATTCTTTTAAAAATTGTTGTAAAGGGAGACAAAAATTGGTGTTTCTGTATCCCCAATGTCTTTTTGAGCACCTGGTGTCTATCCATAGGGGCTAAACCTGTGGTAAGAAATTCATATGTAATGCTGTCACGATTGTTTGCTAATATCTTCTTAAGTGTATTTTGCAGCAGTCGTGGAAGTATGTCTTTTCTCAATGTACCTATGTGCTTTCTCTCGCTCTTTGGGTACCTTCCGCCATGCGCTTTTTTAGGTCGAAAGCATGTGGCGTCTAGTGGGTGCAGAAGGTGAGTGCTATTTGGTTCAAGGAATGGAAATCTTATGGTAGGCTTTTCACATTTGTTTACAACTTTCAATGATAAATGGTTGCTTAAATTGTCTCCAGGCATTGCTTTGCAACCCTCACGATTTGCTGGTCATAAACCACTCTTCAAATAAATTTTGGTCTAGCCATCCTGACCTGCTCCAGTTGTACCTAGTTCCCTCTGGTCCACCTGCTGTCCGTAAGTCCCACAAGTGTTTGATTTTATAAATTACTTATGGGGGTAACATTAAGCTGTAACTGCAAACGTTACTGAAATACATGCTTTTGATGTGTCCTGGATCTTCTCAGCTTGCTTTGATTTTCGTCTAACAATAAACTTTGGAGCACTTGAGGTCATCGACAAAACATATTTCGTCAAAATTAAGTAAGATCTCTGGGGGAACACCATCTAATGTTATTTCAAAGCGATCAAAATAATCATTAATTGTCTTGCGACCGACACCAGTTTTACTTCGTTTAATTTTCTCTGATGGTATAATTGTCAAATCATTTACCCGCCTTTAAAAAAACAAACGACTCCAATCATCACCTGGGACATTTACTTTGAAAACCTGAATTTCTTGACCTGAATTGGCACGATATGCTTTAACGAAACTCTTGATCTCTTCCTTTTCAAAAGGATAATCCCAGGCAGCTGCTAGAAGTAGTGAATGCCTAATGAGGTTTTGCTCCTGAGTAGACAACACAATCTGTCCCCCATACTGTTAAGGGTGCTTATTTTTATTTTTCAGTACAAAGTGCTTACAACAATATTGTATGTTTTTGGAGTTTTCTTGAAAGATATAGCCCCATTTTGAAATGAATCTAAGGCTAAATTTAGGCTTTCCTTAGAATAGTCAGCCTATTCTTGAGAGCCTTCTTTAAGGCATTTTTTGCAAGGTTCTCCAAATAGCTACCAAAAATAGAAAAAAATTATAAACAAATTGAGGTTGGATACTTCTGCTGAAGACTTTAAGAATGTAAAAACAGAATTTAGAAAATGTAACATTATTTGAAATACCTGGTACAAAGAAAAGTAAAAGCAGTTCGAAAGAAACAAAATTTTTACATTTTATAGGGAGGGTGGGGTAATCACGGACAGCGGGTAATGGCGGACGCTCATGTTTCGTTATGTTAGAGTAGGATGGTAAATATTTGCTATGACACAATTGAGACGCCAACCCGACCCCAGTGCCGAACAACCATCGACAAAACGAGGACGCGCCCGCTGGACAAGGTGAGTTAAATTGAAAATTTTATTGTAATTACATGTATTTTTTGCATAACTTTTGGATGGGTGTCACATGTTGTAGATATTACATAAAAATTTGAAACAATCTTGCTGAATAAACTACTAATTAAGTAATGTTTACAACTACATGTCGTGCGCATAGTGTGATTCTAACCTCTAAAAAAATTTTAAAGTTTCTATTTAGTTTGTGTCGGGTAATGGCGAACGATTTGAGTGGGGTAATGTCGAACGTCCGTAATTACCCCTTAACAAACAGAATTAAATGGTTTCATTTCTGAATGAATGAAATGACTGTTTTTTACATTTTAGATGCCACGAAATTACCAAAGAAAGATGGAAACGAAATACACATTAGAAAATTTAGAAAAAGCCATTGAAAACGTTAGAAACAATGTTTTAACACTAGGCAAAGCAGCTTCTGCTTATTCCGTGCCGAAAAGTACTCTACATGACCATCTCAAAAAAGAAGTTATACAGCAACCAAAATGTGGAAAAAAAGCTATTTTTTCTGAACAGCAAGAAAAGCAATTGGAAAAACATATCATCAAATGCAGTAAAGTATTTTGTGGGTTGACCATAGAGATGGTAAGAAAAATAGCTTTTAAATTTGCTGAGGTGGTTGGGAAAGATTGGTTTTACGGATTTAAAAAGAGACACCCAAACATTTCTTTAAGAAAACCGGAATCTACTTCTATTAATAGAACTAGAGCGTTTAATGAAACTGAACTGAAATTATTTTTTGACAACTTAATTGCCTTGCAAAGTCAACATCAATTTGATGCTAATAGTATTTACAATGTCGATGAGACTGGTATCTCTAATGTGCAAAGAAATTCAAAGATTTTAGCACCTAAAGGCCAAAAACAAGTCGGCATGGCAACAAGTACTGAAAGAGGCTTTACAACAACTGTTGTATGCGCATTCAGTGCTTCAGGAAAATACGTCCCTCTATTGCAGCCTCTTGACCTAACATATTTTGGACCTCTTAAGAATGCATATAAAAGAGAATGTGATTTATACATGGCATCAAATGTAGGCCGACGAATCACACAGTATGATGTTGTAGAGCTTTTTACTAAAGCATATAATCGCATCAGCAATATAGAAAAAGCGGCAAGCGGTTTCCAGGCAGCAGTTATTCTGCCATTAAACCCAAATAAATTTGATGACCAATTGGTAGATGTGACATCATCACCACAACTACCGAGTTCCAATCGCAATTCGCAAATAGAAGTGACACAAGAAGCACAAATAACATCACCATCAAATTTCCCGAGACTAGAGACTTCGTCAGCTACATTGGATAATTCAATACCACTTAGAGAAGTTGCTACAGTACCTAACTTACCACAACCACAAACCAAACAAAGTAACAGAAAAAAAACATTTAATTATTATAACCAGTTCTCCTATGAAAAATGTTTTAGAAGAAAAAGAGCAAAAGAAACAAGTCAAAGAGCAGAACCCTGAACAGACTGAAAGTAAGACTGAAACTAAGAATAAAAATAAGAAAGGTATAAAGAATCTTACAAAAATTGCAGGATGTAACGAGGCTGTAAAAAAAGTACCACGCAAGAAAAAAAAAGTTCCTGAAGAGTCTGGAAAGGAAAATGAGTATTATTGCCTGATTTGTGGTGAAAAATATGAAGATCCTCCCACGGAAGATTGGATAAAGTGCTACAAATGTAGCTCATGGGCCCATGAGAAATGTATACAAGTGGTGAAAGTACATCAAGGGGTTACATCTGTAATTTTTGTAAACAATAATCCACATCCGCAATTACCCCACACCCCATCCGCAATTACCCCACACGCTTTGGGTAATCCCGGACACCAAGGTGTTTTTGTTTTAGTTAAAAGTTGATTATATTCTTAAAATTTAATTATGTTGATTATGAGAAGTTGTAGTTTAATAATTTAACTTAAAGTTACGCAATAAACAGTATTTCTAACTTCAGCCAAATATGCTTGTATTCATAATTACCCCACCCTTCCTACAAATTGATTTCGCGATCAAAATGCAGACAAATCATTTTTTTTCATGGTGGTCGGCCATGGAGATTTACCCAGTTTAGCAGTAGAAACATTATTTTTTCAGTTTAAACTGGTCTTACATGTATGTTTAGGCCTTTTAAACGATTTTAGGTTATATTGCATGATAGAACACCTACAAACTCAATGTTGTCATATACTGCTTTTCGATTTTCGTTCTGATTTGTTAATTTCAGATTTAATAATTTGTTGCAAAGAGTGGTGTATTCAAGTCACCACGCATTTGCAAGTCACCCCGCTTGATGGTATAAGAAATTAATCGGCCATTCGATGTCAAAATTGAGTGTAACATTGATCATTGTTCAAGTACTAGAATATGAGATGCATAAACTGGTTCTGTTAGAATAATTATGATGGAATAAAATGTTCCACTAAGATTAACAAAATTAACTAATAATTATAGTTTCGAATACTTTTCTGGCAAATTACTAATACTACTGGCACAAGGAATAAATATCTGAGAGAGTACAATGCTGATATTTACACAAGAAACTTTTAAAAAGGAAAGCGCAATACATTAACTAATTACAACGTTTTGTAATATAATCTGACTCAAACATCACTTTTACCTTCAAATGCTTAAGCAGGGTTGTTAGTTCAATGTGTTTTAAGTTGTTGCGTGTACGTAAACTAACAGACTAGAAATTCACTGTAATGCCTTGAAACAAGTTCAAAGCTTTGACTACTCATGTCAGATTTTCGTATATACATAATGTTTCCTCTTATCCGCAGAAGAATTTCATACTCATATGCTTTACTATACATATATGCGTATATATGTATTAACGCCGTTATAAAGTTGCTATTATGCTCTGCAATTCTTTATATAAATTCTCTACTATTAAAATTAAAAACTAATACTTTTTGTACTAAAAAGCAAAACGTGTAATTTCTACAGGGCACTAAATGTTAATTAAATCAACTTCAAAGTTATTTTTGGATAAGTTAGAGTTTCTGCTTTAGATTTTAATTCATTTGATATAGCTAAGTGACATTTTGTCTGGATAGAGTTTGAAATGTAGTTATTGTAATTTCTAGAAACCAGATCTCTAATATCTTTTGTAAGTTTATTTGCTATTTGTTTTAATTTAAAAATTTCCTCTTATGCAAATAATAAAAAGACTAATATCTCCAAAATAATTTTCATATTAATCTTCTCACAAACTTTATATTCCTAAGTAACCCGTATAATTTATCTTCTCATAAGTAATTACATTTATTAAGTGTCAATTACTGTGAAACATTCTGTGCGAAAATTGAGTAGGTGGTTAATAATAAATCTCTCCATTAATATTCTAATTAGGATAAAACTAATAAATTTTTAATTCTAGAATTTCTGAATAAATTACTTTCGTTTTATTCATATCGTTTTCTCTGTTTTACAAGGATAAAATATATGACCAAATATTACATTTTAAATTCATATATGCGTTTTTGACTTTTTCTATTTTCAGCATTGCAGTTTCGCAACACTCTCACTAATAAAAAATTTATAAAATAGAAAACGCTCATTTAAATTTTCCGGTCATAACTCAAAAACTTTTGACGATGATAAAGAAATAAAAAGAACAAACCTTTCTCAGTTCAGTTAAGAAATCGATTTAGCTGTAGACTCACTTTGTAACTAAAAGTTGTCACAAAACATGTCTGTCTAAAGGTAAAATATTGTTGCTATAAGCAAAAAAATGTGTTTTTATCTCGAATTAGGGTATGTGGGGAATGATTTGCCACTATTCTTGAAATATATGTATAGAGATTTTTCACTGCACAAACCTTAGCAAATAATAGTAAGCTGGTTTCTATGAATAATGATAGTTATAAGTTATAATAGACTCATTAATTACCTTATTGAGACATAGGTATATTTTACAGAACAGTCATATAAAATAATTGCATAATTTGTATCAGTTTCTCAATTTGAAAGGATAACAGAGCTAGATGTAGGGTTTGCCTATTTTTCTTTCTCTGAATCCTAATTAGTCTCAAACTTGGTAAAATATAGTCATAATTCTAAACCGAATACTACGTTCTCCTTATTTCTTTAGGTTGGTTGATGGTTGGAATCACAGCGTGTAACGCAGATATCGCTTTAGTAGCTCGGCTGTTGAGTGCGTTACGCAGTACAGCAATCAGAACTAATATTCCTGTTCAAACGCTAATGATGCTAATTTAAAATTGTAAAAGAAATATGAAGCTGGAAATAAATATTAATCACTGAACGCGTGGCAATAAGAGAGGATAGTGATTCTCCAAAACGGGAACAGCATAACTTTGTTTATTTTTCTTTATTAAATTATTGTAAAAATAAAAGCAAATTCGTAGTTTTGCATTTATTTTTAGATGAAACCATGGTCTTCATAGTCCAGAATTCAATTCTTATTTTATATACCATATTGTTGTTATAGGTATCACCATATACATGTTGCTCCAAAACATTGCTAAAGAACTGGAAGGGTGGGTTTTTATGTTAACACAAACGTATCTTTTGATGGCGTTTTCTCCGAATTCTATTTCGTTTAGGAGTTACTAATATTTAAAATTAGACAGAGGCCAGATCCGTAAGGGTTGCTATAAGAAGTCGACTATATACAGATATTTCGTTATTCAAAAAGATAAGGAAAATATAATTACTACAAAGACTAATTATAAAAAACATGAACTTATTATTTATTTAATAGTTAGGCTTACAGTTTCACCGGAAATTAATTACCGAAATCGTAATTTAACGGTTTTGTTTTACATGGCGACTCTTAATTGTTTTTAAATGCTAGTAGCAAAACATCTTGTACCTGCTAACATTTAAACGAGTACAGATACATTTTTTTTAATTACCATAATACCTATCTTGAACTTGCAACATTTTTGCTAGCAAGTACCAACACTTCATTTGTTACTTAGATTTCCACCTGTAGGTGTATAAGTGAAAAGTATTTTCCTTTAAGAAATATTTGCTACAAAGCATAATTAAAAATTATTTTAAATATTTTATTACATTGTAATTATTAAGATATATAGATCTTTTGGCCCCCCGTATAATAAAATTTCTGTAATTTATTATTTTTAAAACCTAAAAAAGAATAGAGACTATGAAACTATAACGTTTTATTATACAGGGCGATTGAGAGATTAGGAGTAGATAAATATAAAATATACAGGGTGGCCCAAGATTCCGCTCTAGTAAGATGGCAGTTTTATGTTAGCAGATAGAAACAAATTGAAAGTAGAGAGCGACATAATGTCCCTGAAAGTATTTTGAATTATACAGGGTGTTCGACTTGTTTGTGGTAGCATCTTACTTTAATTTTTCAAATGGATCACCCTGTATATTACTGTATTTTTGGATTCCCTATTACATTTAGATTTATTCTTATTAACCATATGTTTGGTCTAAATTGCACCATTTTTGAGATATTTAATATTTAAAAAAAAATTTAGTTTTACATTGTTTTAGAAATTTTGAAATATTTCTGGAACTAAACAGGATACGAAGATACGGCGTAATCATTGTGCTAAATATGGGCTGCTACATCAATTGTGTTACAAATGACTTTGTTAAAGATTACTATGGTTCTATTATGGATCATTGAAAATGAAGATCTTCAATCATGGATAACTTGATATTTTTAAATAGAACGATATGAAGATTTTTGTATAATTAGACTTAAAATTTAATTTTCTTTCATTTTTATTTAATAGCCTTTTGGTCTATCTGCGGTGGTTTAAGCATTATTTTATAAAAACGCTAATTTTGTTAATTTAAATAACCACATTTAGTAAAGAGGGCTGTGCTTAGAAACAGTATTTGCAACTAACATTTTAATTATGCATACGTACATGTACATTTGTATTTTTCTTGTGTTTTGAACAAAACAAAGGAAAAGAACTCTAGCAATTCTTAGCAGAACAGTACCTACTACTACATTACATCTTGCAGGTCGTCTTATAGGTTCATGACAACCAATTCATCGTCAATACGTATTATTAAGATGGTTTGTAACGTGACGAATACGCTGGTGCGCGATCGTGTTGAAAAATTAGTGTATTTTGTTGTATTATATTTTGTAAGCAGAGGGATGTGCTTAAAAAATATACCAATTTTTCAACACGACGGTGCACCAGTGCATTCATCACGTTACAAACTACCTTAATAATGCGTATTAACGATGAATTGGTCGTCATGGCCCTATAAGATGACCTGCAAGATGTAATGTAGTAGTAGGTACTGTTCTATTAAAAATTGCTCGAGTTTCTTTCTTTTGTTTTGTTCAAAACACAAAACAATATAAATGTACATGAACGTATGCATAATTCAAATGTTAGTTGCAACTACTGTTTCTAAGCACAGCCCTCTTTACTAAATGTGGTTATTTAAATTAACAAGATTAGTGTTTTTATAAAATAACGCTTAAACCACCGCAGATAGACCCAAAGACTATTAAATAAAAATGCAAAAAAAGTTAAATTTTAAGTCTAATTATACAAAAATTTTCATATCGTTCTATTTAAAAATATCAAGTTATCTATGATTGAAGATCTTCATTTTCAATGATCTATAATAGTAATCTTTAACAAAGTCATTTGTAACACAATTGATGTAGCAGCCCATACTTGACACGATGATCAAACCGTATCTTCGTATCCTGTTTAGTTCCAGAGATATTTCAAAATCTCTAAAACAAGGTAAAACTAAATTTTTTTAAAATATTAAATATCTCGAAAACAGCGCAATTTAGGCCAAACATATGGTTAATAAAAATGAATTTAAATGCAATAGGGAATCCAAAAATGAAGTAATATACAGGGTGTTCCATTTGAAAAAATAAAGTAAGATGCTGCCACAAACAAGTCGAACACCCTGTATAATTCAAAATATTTGTAGGTTATGCTTCCAAAGGCACTATGTTGCTTTCTGCTCTCAATTTGTTTCTGTCTACTAACATAAAACTATTATCTTACTAGAGCGGAATCTTGGACCACTCTGTACACAAATAAGGTAAGAGCAGAATATGCGTTTGAACTAATTGAGTTTCTCTACAGTTTCTCTACAGAGTTTTTTTCTCTCTAAGTTTGAAGATCCAACAGTATAAGTAAAGTCAGTGTATATCAGTTTTTTAGCATTATACTCGTATATCTACACTCATGGACAAAAATATTGCATACTTTTATATTGTTGATTTATCTTTTTGTTTGAGAAGTAATATAGATCGAAGTGTGCTGGATTGTTGTTTTCAGGCTAAAATTAATGTATCTGCCAAGAAAATTGCAAATAAGTCTTGGTATGTAAAATCCATAAGTTAATTTATTGAACAAGGAACTTTAGAAGAATAATAACACACGAATAATAACTGAACAGTTTCAAAAATAACGTGTCTACACTAAAACAAATAAATTTTAGTAATTCGTGTTTCCTTCTCAAGCTTAAATGACTACCCCCATTCTTCTGGGTAGGCTGGAAAAAAGATTTTGGATTGTTTCTTGGGTAATCGCTTCCCATTCTTTTTTTGCAGCAATCTGAGTTCATTTCTAGTTGTAGGAGCCGGATGTCTGTGCAGAATTCTTCTTTTCAGCATGTCCCATAAATGCTCGATCGGGGTAAGATTGATACTGTATGGAGGCCATTCTAATGTTTTGATACTAACCTCATCGAGATACTGTGTTACTGCAGCTGCTACGCGGGGGCGAGCATTATCGTGCATTAGCACAAATCTCTCATACCCTATAACTCCAACATAGGGTACAACATGCTTTTGTAAGATGTCTCAATAACTTCCACACGCTCTGTACACAACTCCCAACTAATACCACCTCAAAACATTATTCCACCACCTCCAACGCTTACATTACTAAGCAAATTGCAACTGTTATAACACTGTCCGACTCTTCTACACACCTTATTTCGTCCGTCCGGCTTTCAAAGTTGAATCTTTGTTTCGCCAGTAAAACAAATATCCTTCCATTCCTCGACGGTCCAATTATTATGGACTCTAGCAAATTCTAATCTTGCCTTTTGTGTTGTTGGAAGAGACGAGTACTACGGCAGGTACTCTGGCATCCAGATCGACTTCTTTTAACCTTTGTCTTACTGTCTTAGAAGTAACAGTAACCTTTCTTACGTTTTGCAGTTCAATTCTTAATCGAGAAAATGTAAGCTCACGATTTCTTAAAAACTGAAGTTGAAAAAAGCGATCATCTGCAGACCGGTTCACCTTCTTTGTCCTTGCCCTGCCCCTTCTTTTATAATTTCTAGTTTCCTGGTACCGTTTTATAATTCGAGAAACCGTAGATTGATGTAATTGAACAATTCTAATATTTTTCTGTCTGTACTTTTCTTGCCATAAAGTTACCACTTTTACGGCATCCAATTCTTTGCGGTGATTATTTCGCGGCATTGTTTTACAAAAGTTTTTTAATTACACATAAAGTAACAAATAAAATTAAGCAAAACCAAATTTTAGTCAAAAATATCATTTATTATGTTTATCAAGGAAACGCACTATTTCCACAACTTTCACAAAACAACACAAGTATGATAAATGTTAAAACATAAACAAATCAAATGTTTTTTCACAGCATTTTAAAATAATAACATTACGTAAAAGTGATATTCCAAACAGAAAAATCCATCGTTTGCTGGATTTATTAATATAATTAAAAATATGCAATATTTTTGTCCTTGAGTGTATAATTAACAAATTCCAGTTACATAAAAGAATTTAATCCTCGAGGATCTTATCTTAGATAGTGAAAAATAAGTTTAATAGCAGGATTTAATTTTCAAAAATATACGATGCGTTTTGTCTTTTGATGATCTGAGACATTAGCATTACAATATGATCGACAAAAACAATCTTGGAGTGAATTGATTTTACCTTTATAAAGCAAAAAACAGTTGGAAGCCGGGCCGTAGCTGGCAAGCGGGCAGTGCATGTCTAACACGGGGACGTCACTTACATATAAGGGGTGCAAGTTTAATAAAGTTGCATTCATAATTTTTCCAAGCTACACCCGATTTAAAAGATTATAATGGCACACAAGGTAATAGAAAAATATTTTACAAGATTCTTTTCAACGATATTCATTCCTACAATTAAACCCAACTGAAGGATGTGCTATACAGCATATCATAGATAACTCCGGAGATGTTTATATTGAGCCCTTTACTTTCGGCTTAAACTCTACTTAGAGTTTTAAGAATTTTCCGAAAACATTTGAAAAACAAATGTGCCATTCTAACAAATCTTACAATAGTTCTTAAAATTCTTCTATTTCTTCCAATATCTGTAACCGCAGCGAAAAGATCATTTTCAAAATTGAAATTCATTAAAAATTATTTAAGAAGTACATTGCATCAAGACCGATTGTCGAGCCTTACACTTTTATCTATTGAAAATGATCTTTCTGAGAATTTAAATGTGGAAGAGATAGTCGATGAGTTTGCTAATGAAAAGTGAGTACCTTTGTAAAAGATTTTACTAGTAAAAAACTTTCAAGTAAACTCTGTGTTATTTATTGGAATACCTAATTATTTATTCTTTAATTTTTAAATTTAAAGCGTTCTTTACTTTTTCAAAGAAGGTAGTAAAACAACAGTAAAGTTTTACATTATACAGGTGTAGAATTGGTTCATCAATCATACGAATTTAACAGTGGATATTTAATGTAACTGAAATGCCCAATTATTTGGTTCCCTAATTATTTTAGAGCAAAAGGGTAAGTTGGGTTTTTGTAGACAAAAGAAAACTTAGTGTACCTGTACAAGTGCACATGCTATTTGTGTTATTTTCATTTGTCCGAAACCGGGGAAAAATTAAAACAGTAATTTCCGAAAACTCTTTATGATGCATGAAGCAATTCTACACCCTGTATACTAAAGTTTCCCAATATCTCCGATTAAATATCTTACAAAAAGAAGCGAATATATTGGGGAGCGAGGGGCGCCAAAATATGTTTCATCACGCAGGTGCTACAACCCTCAGCCACAGGTCTGGATGGAAGCAATAGAGGAATATAAATAATTTATAGAAAGTGAAGTGAACGTTTAAAGGAAATTAAAATTTAACACTGAACTTTGATAATTTGACTGGTCAGAATCTGACTGTAACAAACCCGAATTATATTTAACTCTCAATTAACTTAAAATTTTTGCTTTTATTACTGCAACCTCTACTATTTAGTTTTGACTCTAAAAACGTTAGTTCCTTATCTCAAAGTGTAAAACAGACTAAGAAGATTGAAATATTCAACGTTCAATGAAAAAGATGATAAGAGTCAAGAAGAAATCATTGTTATGAAATAATTTCCTGTAGCACAAAGCACCAACGTAACTAACGCTTCTTCTGGTAGGGGGCGTAACGATTTATAGGACGCACAGCAGCGCGAACAACCACTAAGTAAAAATATCTAACTTCAGCCTGCAAAATCAGTAAACGACCTCTTTTCTAATTTATTGTTTATATAAAGATCATATCATGTCGAGATCAATGAATCAGGATC
Source organism: Ignelater luminosus (assembly GCA_011009095.1). NCBI lineage: Eukaryota > Metazoa > Arthropoda > Insecta > Coleoptera > Elateridae > Ignelater > Ignelater luminosus. Next base: position 44,504 of record VTPC01001277.1, read on the forward strand.
AAAGCAACCGGTACTATCATTATTGTCTTCATTGTCTATTCCTTTTGAAAAGCAGTGACTTTGAAAGCTATTCTTAACTTCTCTTCAGTCCATAGTTAAAATTGTTGACTGGAAGTTTATTCTTGTCTGGTGGGATAAGCGTGTAGTTGAAGGATGAGCTGGTCGAGTTACGTAAAGGCAAGCTAAGCGCCATCACAAGCACTTCCAAAAATAGAATCCTTAATCTTGGCATGCGTCATAAATGGTTCTTTGATTGTGGGAATGACTTGCTGAAATCGATGAAATTAACTTATTTTTCTTAATAAACAATGGACTGGAACTTCTTCAATGGCAAACGATACCTACAGAAGCACCCTGTAATGTTATTTTAAAATTCGCACTAAATCCGCCCCTGTTTTTCAATTTCGTTCGGATATTTGTTTTCTTGACGCGCAATATTTAAATTGTTTCATTAAACGAATGTTTGTTATAATGTTATTTTAAAGAATTGATAACCTTGTGGTCTCGACTTCTGGGCTCCGTTTAGACGTGCCTTTTGCTATTTTCCAATATCAGATTCCTGGAATCTTAGTCGCAAAAATTAAAGTCACACCGTCTCGATTGAGCCAGGTTTAAGCTGGTAAATCTACAAGTAAAATTTTCCATTGTCGTATAAAGAGTATTAATGTCCTAATCTGTTAGGGTGTATATCCGACTTTTTAACCCCACTTTCGTAAGTACGAACTGCGTAACAAAAAATGCAGAAAGTAGGCAGTACGATAAGAGCTGCGTACTCGAACCAACGTGTGGTAATTTTCGACGTTTACCTCTACATCCCCTAATTGGATTCAAACCAAATTAAGTGAAGCGATCCTCTTAGAAAAAAAAGAAAGATCGGACTGGAGAAATCGTAATTTCTTCGTGTCAGAGACGCGCAATAGTCGCGGAAGAAAGTGGTTTGTTTGCCAACAGCAAGGCTTATAAATTTCGTTATCGTGGGGAATGTATAACCCAAATATAATTACGCTGGTGTCCTCCAGGAAGCAGAAATTGTAGAGGGTAGCAACGCAACCATTTTGGTCCCATTGGTGTAGTATCTGTGTGTATACTACATTTTGGAAGCTCCGCAAAATTTTAATAGTGCTCGAGACTCAGTGATTTTCGTTTATAAAATTGTGTGTAAACGCCTGAATTTTGTTCTTATGTTTTTTTTTGTGATTAACGTAAAATAAGTGGTTGTTTTTCGAAATTAAAGTTTTCTCAATTAAGGTCTGCACATACCTTCTGGGAGAAAGAATCCCTGTATGAGTAAGAAAGAAAACCTGCTTTGTTTTATTATTTGAATTTTAATGTTTAAAGACTAGGAGAACGTCGAATTTTGTGAAATATTTTATACGAAAACTTTTAACGTAACAGAATCATTTCGCTTTGTTTATTGTAATAATTTGTTTTCTTATAGCTTGTTTCTGTTTTTTTATTATTTTATCGACTCTGTTCTCCAAACAGAAATTAATTTATGCCTCTTATTGATATTCTTTTGTAGTGTTATTTTGTTATTGTTTTTTGTATTTTTGTTTGTGTGTGTTTGACTCATTTTTTTTTCATCATTATTGTTTTAATAAATGTAAGTAAGGTCGACTTCTTGTATTTTTGTTTTTGTAAATGGATCTCTAGTCCAGACAAGCAGCGTTAATTTTATTATTTTGTTCCTTTGGCTATCAAAAAGCACGTAGTGTATATTCCAAATTTCAATTATAGACTAGACATCTTTGCTCAAAAATTAAGTAAGACAAATCAAGTGCTTATACAGTGTTTATTTTGTGTATTGAGTCTCATTGGTGAAACGTCAGAGCGAGTTTTAATAGAGCTTCCACGAGGTAAGTTACACACAGGGTGAGGTTTCGTAAGAGGCCTATATACAGGATGTCGGATTCGAGAGTAGTCGCGTGACCGACCATCAGAACCCTTTGATCTACGACTGCTGGCGCCCTCTTTTACGACCATCTATTAGTTTAATAAGAGTTTTGGAACACGGTGAGCTTCTGTTTGTGAGAGATTAGCCAAGTTTATTTGAGAATCCACCCCATCTGCGGCATGAGCTACGGGATTTAACATCTACCATTGGTCTGGACGGGACTTGTGCATACTTTTGAGCATCTTCCCGTTACAACCCAAGAACGTTAAAAAGACTCGGAAGACTCCATGAGAATCTCAATAACATGAACAGAGTCGATGTTATCATGCAAACTTAGGATCTTTGATGGTGGGTTTACTTCTGTTGTTGGAAATGACTAATATGTTAGTTTTGATGGAAGTGAACAAATTGTTGGGCGTGTTTAAATTGATGGCACAATTTATCGATAGTACTGGTATTGGTGAGCGATAAGCTAGAGGGGTTGAATTAAAGATATCCTCGGAGTCGGGGAGAGGAAGATAAAGCCGGCGTCGATTTCGTACTTTTTGAAGCAATTATCGCAAGCTAAATTGAGTTTTGTTTCAGTTATGAGCTAAGAAATAATTTAAAAGTCATAATATTTCAGAATTGCACCAACTATATGATCGCCGGTGTCTATGATATATTTTTCGTGATTCTTAACTCCCAATAAAGAGACAATTCTAATTGCAGTGGTTCAAGTGAACTGTCTACAGTAAATGATGATGAGGCGTGTGTGACTGATTAAAACGTAAAAACGATTATTCTTTGGTCAGTTGGTTGATCAATTAACTAAATCGCACTTCCAAAGGCTAGGTTTCACCTAGCACAATCAGTTACTATAAGCCTGTTTAGAAATTCATTTTGTAAGACGACATTATTATCTAACAAGGTATTTGAGTATGTTCAGTGTAACACGATGCGAAATTTTGTAACGTTTATATGCCAGTCAAGGCTTGGTGAATTATTATTCTTACAAGATTCGAAGCTGTTTTAATGCTTAAAACAGGTTAACAGGTGGCGATTAAACAATTTAGAATCACCGATTCTCAATTATTTTATAGATTTTATACATACTTGGAACTTTTGTGTATTATTAATTGTGTTGCAATAAGTACTTCTACCGGTTTCGTTTTTGTGTATTATGTTGACTGAAGTCGTTATCATTTTTCAAAGGTCAAGGAAGGAAATGTTTTGGCTTTGTTGTTATTTGTAATTATTCTAACTCTTTCTGTTTATTTAAAACGTTAAAATTTAAAAGCCAGATGAAATCTGTAAAGAAAGAAATAAATAGCTTCAATTAGAGAGGCTCAAAGTTTGAATTGAAAATACTACTAGCTGTACTTGTTTGATAAAGTTTAAGCTGTTTTGATATCATTTTCATTAGGTTTTTGGTAATAATTCGTGCGGTTTCTCTTTAAGCAGACTATTCTGTTTTGGAAGTATCCACTGTGTATCCGTCACGCCTAAAGCTATGAGCATGCAGGTAACTTTTTGGTAGTAAATCGTTTAATTACTTTACTGTATATGTTCATGATGAATTAGAAAAATGCTTATTTTATTTCTTGTCATATAGAACAAGAGGAAGTTAGATCCTGGTAACAGATGTAAAATTACATCTAACTGTTTGTTTGATCATGACTGATGAGTTTGTTACTTTTTTCCATTTCTTATTAGACTTATCTAAGTTTCTCGGGTTTTTACTTGTTGTGTTATTTAGAACCTAGACTAAATGTAACACTTAATTAAAAAGTATTAAAAAGATAATTTTATAAATATTATTTACCATTTGCATACTAGTCAACATTATTACTTTGATATAAAGGACTTTTTCCTTTGTGAAATTTGCACACGCGTCAATACTTCCGTTTTGTTGAAATTTTGATTCTAGATAAAACAATATTTTTGTAACGTTTTTCCTAAAATAAACAATATGCAAATAAGGAGCACTAAAATTACTTCAATGTTTATTTTAAATTTGCCAGTATATCGAATTTTATATAGTAGACGTTCAACTTTCATATTTTCCTTAATCACATATCGCATCATAAAAATCAATTTATAAGCTTAGTATAAGATAATACAATCTATTCTCTTCCAGGGATTTTCTCAAAGCAGCTTGTGTAATTGTATTAAGAAAAAAAATAATAATAATAACACTGGCAGCTTATTGAGCTTTCCCTTTTCTTATCCTTTTCTGCTGTTATAAGCAATCCAATTTCGTGTTAATATAAAAAGGATGTTTGCTAATTAGCATTTTATTTTAAAAAATTTAATTAAAAGTTATATTGGCTTTGATAGCCTCTTTTTGTAAAACTTTGGAGGGGAATTAGAATATTCTTCTCTTTTGATGTTAATTCGGTGATAAAACGACATTTCCTGCAAACGTAGGGCGATCGAATCTTATTTAAATATTTGCTTACTTTGGGTTAGGTGGTACATTCGCTCGTTATAGGGCACGAGGATAAATTCCTATAACATTAATTTTCTAACGGAAACTTGAGGTACAGATTATTTTCAAAGGCAGCACGAAAAATTTTATAAATTAAATGTTAACTCGTGTTTTTAAATTATACAGACGTATAAAGCATGAAAGTTTCAGTGATTCACACACTAGAAAAGTATTCAAGTTTAGAAAGAAAATTCTCAATTTATTTTATTACAAGAACCTATTAACTAATTAATGTAAATATTTGTAGGGACCAAAACCTATTCTAATATGTTTTATTTGTGTTCCATTTTCATTGATTGAAAGTATTATTTTTAATTTTTTATAAATTTTATTTTTCCTACATTTTAATATTTTATTTTCTTTTAGTTATTAAATTAATAAAGAGTATTAAGTTTAAATATATATTTTATAAGATACTCGTATTGGAAAAGGTTCGTTAACAGAATGAATACAGCTTTACCGTGGTGTTCTAATAATGTGCAATTCATTATAAAATGAAGTCTAAACTTTTCATTTAACTAGTTAGTTACTGTGAAAGCTCAAAGGCAAAGACGACCGGGTAGAGTAGGGATCCCAAACTAAAAACTAAAAAAAAACTTACTACTGCCCTAGAGTTTGCGTTCTTTAAAAACAAACTTACTGAACAAATAGATTCTAACAAACAATAAACTTTTGCATCCTTTTTTGTAGGCAAATGGGATAATCCTAAAAGTTGGGAAGTTTCAAATCTTGACGTTTATGCAAAAATGCAATCAAATCACCGATTATCGGATGGTGAACATCAGAGAGCAACTCACATAACGGTTGGTATTCCGATTTCCAGTGAATTGCGGTAATCAACGCAACAGTTTTACATGAATAATTTATTGTATGTATTGACTTTGAAAATAGTATCCACGCTTACCAGTTGGCGGCTTTGAGCACGATAAGGTAAATGTCAAATCATATGAACTAACAATAATAGCTTATCAGTTAAACAAAATGGCATGTGCTTCAGTGAGAGACTTCTATTTCATCTAGTTTTCTATTAATTAAATCTAAACTTTAATTAAACCAATTTTAAATAAAAAATATTGAATAGGAATAAATGTTCTTGGTCAGTTTTTTAATAATCTACCTATTCTTTAGGCCGGTAGTCGAAAGTCACTGCCTTGTATTCTAAAACTAGTTTTGGTATTTCTAGTCTTATATTAGAAATCCTTATTGTTTCTAAAGCTTATTTGAGGTTTTATAAACCTTTATTTTGCATTGAGAATTTGTTCCTATTATATTTTAATTAAATTTGTATAATCATTTTTATAGTCTGCATAATCTATAGTATTGATTTATATTGATTTTCTATAGTCCACTCGTGAGGATACTTGTGACTCTACCTAGCACCATTTTTTTTCTTAAGTTGATCCCGCCGGAAATCTTTGTTCACAACAAACAGTGTTGTTGCTAATGTAACTTCCGGCTGAGCTTTGGGTAAAACTTACGAATTTTGCATATTTTAGTTTTGTATCACGCCTTTTTCTATTTTAGAACCTTCCTGTTATCTTAGCATCAAATACATTTAAAAAGGCATTTTAGCCGAAAATGTTTTTCTGCGGCTTCAATTGCTCCAAACATCTTTATCCGTCTGTGTATGTTAGCTATTACAGAGGATTTTCCAGCTTGGTTCACCAGTTGCTTAACAATCTATGTAAATTATTTAGTGACTTGGTACCTGCTACGAATTTATACCAAAAAGACTGGTATACCTAAAAATCTCATATATACACTGGCAAAAAAGACAAACCTGATTATCTTTACGCATCAAACTGCTGAGTTCGGTCATTATTTAAAGAAAATTTTAATCTAGTTTTAAAATTAAAGATATCTTACACATAAGAGACACTTATAAATTTCTTTTGTTTTGAGAATGATTATCGTTTATATTATTAAAATGTTTTATTAATGGACGTTATTGTCAATTATTAAAATTTAACTTAGGAAATCCGCGCTGTTATAGAAACACATTTGACTTAAGAGTGTCACCTCTTAATTTATTTTTATGAAGTTTTCTTATAGAGAATAGTAGAGTGTTACAGGAAAAACTGGGATTAGTGACCCATCGGTAGTGTAACCATATATAAAATCGATATGCCACCTGTAATGCTAGCCTTTATACAGTCGAAGTGAGCTAAGAGAGCTTAGAGCAAGCGATAAACGATAATAATAAAAATGCGTCAATCTGAGGGGTTTTGATATTGAGAGAGCGCCAGCTGTAGTAGAACCTAGTTTCGAATAGAAGGCCCCACAGCTGATCTTCGTATCTAGGTCAGTAGGCGAGAACTATGGGTTCGAATTATACACAAATAAATGAAATGGAGATTGTACTTCATTCTAGGTAGATACTTACTTTCACAATGTGCACTTAAGATAATAAATCTGTATGAGAATGTCGACGCCACTGGATTCCGGTACAGCTGATTTCTGTAATGCTTAATAAGTATGCTCATAAACCAATAAAAGATTGAAATAAGTTAATACATATATTGGCCTACTGTAGAAAAGAAAATATAAAAACAGGTTACAGCAGTCCAGGTCACACTGTTGGACAACTTCAATACATACATAAATAAACATCAATAAACAACTGCAGCAAATATAGACATATACACAGTAAATGTGACAGGATGAAGCTTATTAATATTTACGGTTTAGCAATCCAGCGCGATACAAGAAGCGCTAGTAAAATGAAAGCCAGGTAAACATACATACAATGAATCGTTCGCAAATATTAGAATAGAATTCATTGGTTATTTATGAAAGAAGCATAAACATTAAAGTATGAAAAATATAAATAATAGCGGTAATTCAATTGAATTCATCACCTGCAGGTGTTTTGAAATTAACCGTGGATATCAAATATAATATAAATAAATGGTCAAACAAGAACAAGTTGACAAAATTGTGAGATAGCAAAAATTTTTGTTATCAAAATTTAACATGAATGAACGATAAAGAAAATATCGACTTTATAAATATTATCCATAAGAAAATACAAACAACTAAAAGATATTAAAGGTTTGAAACAAATTAGTTAGGTTACAATTCAGCAAACAATATATTTCTATTAATTAAACAATATTAATGGGCCTTTCACCACTGTGAAACGGTTTGTCGGGTTTTTCACTAGTATGAAATGATGTTCTGAGGCTCTTCACCAATATGAAGCGGTTATTAAGTAACCTTTATGGTGGATCACTTTTATCCAAGCGGTTAGTGACGTTGTAACGGGAAAAACCGGAAAAAGAGGCCTGATCCCGTTACGGAATTTTGGAAGATGTTTAATCTCGTAGCTCGAAGCCGAAGGGGAGGGTTCAATCTCAACTTACCTATACAACAAAAGGAAAGCTTTTAAATTTACTAAAACTCTCAAGATAATTCAGAGATGGTAAAATCCTAAGGGCGCCAGAAGCTGAAGATCAAAATACTATGCCGGACCACGCAGCTTCTCGCAGACCGACACACTGTATAAATGTGTTATAAATATTACCACCTTGTATGTAGGTACACTCAAATTGGCAGATAGGGCGATAGGTATTTATAACCCTGGATGTACTTACAAAAGATGCTTTCCCAATAGAGTTACCCGGGAAAAAGCTATCAGCTAATTTATTTTAAAACTAAACAAATAAAAAACACCTTTTTTATGGCTAGACTGGAGAATTATTATCAAATTAACACAAAATGGTTACATTAATTAATTTTGTTGGTTAGCAGCTACGACTCCTGCAAGAGGGGTTTTTCCACCTATTGTCTTTAATTATAACTAACATAATTATTATCAATTAATTCTATCTTTTTCTTTCCCAGGACTGGCTTACAATCAGTTCACAGGAGATTACATCCTGAAAATCTTATAGGTACCAACAAAGACACAATAAAACTAACCAATGTTATACAATATCTCTTTATTCTTGCCCTAATTGAAAGCAAAAAAAAAGGAAACTGAGACAAGAAAAATGTAAATATATCGCTAAACAAACAACCTAGGCCACAACAATAATTCAGTATATTATCCACACATTCGCATAGCTAGGTGCGTTCTATCTTATAAAATCTTTCAATAGACAATTCGGTAGGAAATAATAATTTGGAAATTTATAAGGTAATTAGCAATAAGAAAAACAAATTCTTACATAAAATTACATAACTTAACATCATTTAAACCAAAGTTACCTAATTTATTTGATACCAGATTATCTCTAAACGAACTCTGCAGAGTGTAACTAATATTTAATTTAAGTCCACCTCCCAGAGGTTTTAGTACGAAATGTCTCATAAAATTATTAAAGTTGGTATAAACAAAATATTATTACAAAATAGAGAGCGAAAAAAAAAATACAAAAAAGAAATAACTTATCTTAATTACAATTTCTTTGGCGACATCCAGCGCGGGAAAAGCGAGAGCTTCGTTCGTAGCGGTTTGGCGGGAAAACCAACCGACAGGCACTTCGATTTGCTAACCAAGCTTCATCCCAAAACGAAATATGAAGGTTGACGTTACACTAGTTCTCTATTCTCCACTATACCACAGGTGTCATACAAACAATGGTCTTTAAGACTTAATAAAATTCTATTGTGACTTCCTTACGTCCAAAGTTGTTAGAAATAAATTCAAGAAGTCTTGAACTTTTACACAAGCAGAGCGCGTCCAGCACGATCCCAAGTATTCTTTCGGTCACAAACTTAGCAAATAAAATTGGTTACACAATAAGAAAGTTATCACGGCTTAATTACGAGATCACACAATATCTAGTCCGTCAAGGCGACGTTTTTCTGGAATTTTGCATAATAAAATTCTCAACACCCAAAAGTTAAAACTGCATAGAAAGAACTCGTATTAAGAAGTCGAAGGGTAAGTGGGGTCTCGGAGCGCATCGCCTAGCGGCGGCCACCCTATCACGTGACGACTCGAGCTAACACAAACTCCTTTCACGCTAACAAAGGGTAAATACATGGGGCCTGCTATTAGGAAAGGGAAATTTTAAAGCCGACGCGGCGTTGTAAACGGTACTTAAATGTTCGCTCCGCTACCAAGGGAGCCAAAATTTCTTAGAATTCCGTCCGCTTCGGTGACAAGAAAAATCCTGTCGGAACATGAATTATCAAGCTTTGACGCAGAAATATAATTTTATAAAATAAAATAAACTTCCTAATAAATGAATTTCTATTCACTAAAATAAACCAATGTAAATTTTATAATAGAAATGAGAGTGATAAACATCTACTTCCAAATTAAATTAAGATAAAAGTCGAATGTTTAGGCGTCAATTTAAAATAACATTACAACGTGACGGTAATATGCAGATATATTTTGCAAATAGTTGCGAATGTAGTGTGTATAAGTCAACGATGCTTCTTCATAAAAGATTTAAAAAAGAGGATAAAGTTTATTTACCATAACGGGAACTAATCTAATATAAAGAGAGCTCAGCTGTGCGCACAGCATACACTGAACTCGCGGCACTGGTTCACACAAGATTTAATTTACAGCTACTACATAAATGTTTACAAGAATGGACGTCTTCCTCATACGTTAAGTAACAAGATATTTTAATTGACTTTCAAAATATCTATACAGAGCGAGGAAGTACGAATCTCGCAGAAAGTTCGATAAAAGTATTAAGATATTAGAAGATAAATAACGGTACGGTAGTTTTGAGAGTTTGTTGTGAAATTATTTGGCAATTTCCGCCTGCTAGCAATGATTTTCAAAGTACCGTACGCTAAAGACGCATCCGGAATATCCCGGAGAAAAGTGTATTAATTGTTTAACGATAACAGAATTCATTCGCGATATTTTTACTTAGGTATAAGTTCACCTTAGCAGAAGATTAATTTAACACTTGACTATTTCTCGGTAGTTCGTGAAATTATTTCTATGTTCCAAAATTTCACAAGAAAAGACACGAAAGGCGCGTGCTTCTGCTTCGATAGCGGTAGATGAATTCCGTCGAGTGCTGAAGCAAAAAATGTATTTTCCAATCCCCCAAGAGTGTGGTACTAACAGATAATTGATCAACATATCGGGTAATCGGACAACCATTAAATAACGCAAGAAGGGAGTGATTTAGCCAGAGATTTGGACGTTGCACTTGGAAATTCCAGGAAATGACAGATTTGTAGTTTTAAGGGCAATAAAACCAAAAAATAACAGTAAAAATTCTCTGAATCGCAAAAATGAAGTATGAAAAATATAAATTCAGAGGTAATTCTATTTTATATCAAGCCTTAATACATCTCTAATTTAGTATTAAGAAAACATTTTTATAAAAGAATTCTAGAGCAATTTAACGTTCCCAAGCCATAAATTTAGACAATGTCAAGGGGTATTAAACCAAGGGGCTTTTATGCTTAATTTCTAAAAAGAAATAACATATTTACAAAAGAAAAAATTGAAAATAATAAAACGATATATCGTAATTTACAAGCATAATTAACTTATTAAGGAAAAGTTCTCTAAGTACTGAACTTTCCTAACACTTGGTGAAAACGAAACGGAACCAAAATTACAATAAATACTCTGCACCGGTGATGAAGATCCACACCATAGGAATATAAATGCTAATTTTCTATGAATAGATACTTTGGAAATTTCAAAGGCTTTCTGTAAAGTTTAGATTTGAACTAAAGAACAAAAGATATGACCAAAGTCATGTTAAACTCAACTCAAAATACATAAAACCAAAATCACGAGGACGCCAACCATTTAAGCACGTCCCGGTTTCGAACGGGAAGAAAGTACGGGTAAATTCAATTCTGTATTATAGCGTTGATATGAATAAATTAAATCAATTAAATATCAGCTATGATGCAATATTCAGTAACTACTTCGAATTCTTACAAATTTATAATAAAAAAGGGATTCTATTCAATAAATACTATAGTGAACGCTAACTCTCTACGACAACGTTTTACATCAATATCTAGCGTTCAGCTTCTTTTTGGACAAAGAGTGTTCAGTAGAATCAAAATAACCATGGAAACAACTATTGAAATAATTAATCTGGTTCGATTTTCGCAAATGCCTATTTTGTCTCGGTATTTTCTTATTACATTTATTTATAGTTGCCATAAAGCTCAAATCTGCCCCGACTTGTAAATTCTTAGAGATAATATTAAAAAAAAAACTTGTAAAGTTCATAAAAGTCTGCAAAGTCTATTCTGTCATTCTTACAGACACGAATTTCGTTTTAACGGTTTACTTGTTGAATCCACGATATGATCGTAATTGCAAAAAAGTTATTGACAGTATGTATTTATAATTGAATATAATCCTTGAGTAATAGCCCCTCTTGTTTGTAGAACTTATAATAAGGGAATCAAACATGAAACCGCGGTTTCTCACAAAAACTATCTTTAATATCGATTCAGATCAAAATTAGCTAATTATTTTGCTTAAACAAATTTACATTAACTACAACATCTACTCCTGTATTTTCGAGGAATATTGAATCTAGTCAGTTTAAAAATTAGGAAAAAAAAGACAAGCAAAAACAATTTTGTTATAAAAGAGCGTAATTTCAAAAACATTTTTAATGAAAAATGTATTCATTTAGCAAAGCAGTAGCTGCCTTTTAATATATAGAATGCCACAAAAAACAGGTCAAGTAAATTTATTAAATATCTTCCTCGATATTTTAATATAAACTTTTTCTTTATGTCAATACAATATTAATAAAAACGTTTTTATGTAAAAATTCTGCAAAGACCTTGCTGATGTTCAGTATTCTGTTTTTGCCTTGACACAGTTTTGAGATCAAGAGTTCAGTTAATAAATGAACTTCACGAATTCGTCCCTCGAGGATAAATTAGAAACTTTGTTCAACCAGTACTCCCTATGGCTTTTTAAAAATTCGTTTAATACAAATTAGGTAAAAAGAAAAAAATAAAAACTGTTCGAGAAAGACGTTTTTATAGGAAGTACGTGACGGTAATATGCTTGTCGATTTTTTACTCTAATAAGCTTATTATTTGGTATTTCTTTATTATGAGAAAGGGTTCTATTTTTAAAAATAAGATATTTAAGATTTTTTATATGACACAGTCGTTGAAATACAATTTATTTCAACTTTAACAGTCTACCTACAACATGAAATATCTTATTAATCGAATTTTAATTAACATAGTATATTGGAAAAGAATGCCAGGAGCATACATCGATGTTGTATGTTGACATAATTTTAAATTTTAATACTTTTGCCGCTGAAACTTTGTGTATTTTACAAGTTTCGTGAAACGGTTGCTACAAAAGTTAACCTTACTGCTTAAGTAAATTGGTAATTACAACAATGATTTATGCTTTTCTCAATTTATTAGAAATCCTGGCTCAAGCTCTGAAAATGGAGTGTAGATGGTTGTTTGCAGAAAGTTTTAAAATTCGGAAGGCTTTTTGTACACAGCCTTATCTCTAAGTTGGTTAAAGTTAAGAATCTAAAATTTAACCACAACAATGCACATTTCTATAAGTTGTTTTCTCCTTGAAACAACGTGACTGAGTGTGTTGAAATCGACATGAAATTAATCTTGAAACCCAATTATACACTAGCATTTTTGATAAAATAATTTGAATTGAAGTTGAAAATTTGTCAAAAAGATTAATATAAAATCAGAGATTATGAATTGTAAATAACTTGCCAGTATACCAGGAAGAAAACATAACAATGCATACCCGTAATTGCATACTAATTGATCGAATGTAATTTCACGACGTGTTAAGTTATTTATTATTAAAATATAAGAGTGATAAGTCAATTATGTTACAGTCTTTCATTGTGATTGACAAGATCTGTTCTGCAAGTTTGTGCCTTAAATTAGGTAATACTAACACTTTTTTACTAATAACTTTAATAGTTAATTATTATTTCTAATTTTTATTAGTTGTTTCGATCATGAATTTAAAATTGAAATAATAATTTGCCATCCTAATACCTCAAAATGCATAGATTTATTAAACAAAAACATGATGTTGAGCAAAGGATCAATGATGGAACGAGTACAAGCAGAAGTAGTAATAATTATGTTGCTGCAAATACTTCGACCTATGACTCATACGGGGGTAAAATTGTACGTAGTAAAATAAGCAATATTAATAGACAATATTCAGACGACCGGTGAGAAAGAATGTCAAATTCCACAAGGGGGAAAATTGCTGAATAGCTCAATGGTTCCTGCGAAGTTGAAATGCCATTTTACTACGAAACATGGCAATTTTGCTTCAAAAACTAAAGATTATTTCAAGAGATGATGGACATGCAAGTTAAAACAAGTAAAAGATTTTGAAAAAACTGTCAAAATTTCTGATAAGGCTCAAATTGCTTCCTATTAGGTAGCGGAATTAATTGCATTGAAATTAAAACCACATACCATAGCAGAGTGTCTTGGTTTACCAGCAAGTTGTGAGATAGTAAAAATTATAACGATACAATAAACGAAATAATGAAAATTACTCTTTCAAACGATACCATAAAAAGAAGAATTAAGGATAGGTCAGATAATTTTGAAGAAACAGTTACAGATAAACTTCCCAAACAATATTTTGCTCTACAGATTGACGAGTCTACTGACATTAGTGGTAAAGTCATATACTAGGATTCGTTTTTCGTTAAGGAAAATGAAATAGTGAATCACTTTCTATGCTGCAGAGAACTTACCGCTGACATTTTTGACTCTATTGCATTGTATTTAGAAACATTTAAAAATATCATGGGACTTATGTGTAGAAATTTGCACGGACGGTGATCCATCAATGATAGGCTCTGTTAAAGGATTTGTTACCCTTTCAAAGACAAAAACTCAGATATCATATCTACGCACTGTGTTTTTACATAGAAGATCGCTAGTGTCGAAAACATTGTCGGCGGCATTAAAGTCTGTATTAGACCAAATTGCAAATATGGTAAATTACATTAAGTCAAGACCTGTGCTTACCTGTGAAAGCTCAGTACAAAACTTTGCTTTTGCATACTAAAGTAAGATAGTTATCTATGGGTAAAGCGCTATGTAGAATTTTAGAACTTAAAAATGAGTTGTTGGCTTTTCCCAGAATGAAGGTGCAGATTATTTTGTAAAATGCCTTAACAGTGATACTTGGTGTGCCAAAATGGCACATTTACCCGACATTTAGTATTGTCAGTATTTCAGAAAAAGATATTTCTTTGGAAAAATCGTATATTAGAAAAAAATGCAGTAGATATGTTTCCTTCACTTCAAGATAAAAATGTCGAGGAATTTTTTCCGTTATAAAAGAACATTTAAATTTCTTGGAAGAAAAGGTTGAGAATTACTTTCCATTCTTAAATATTGAATGTTACGACTGGACACGAAATTCATTTGTCACAGTTAATACAACGAGTAGTGAATTTTCCTTAGATGAAGAAGAAGATCATACTCTAAGAATAACATTTTCCGAATTTTGGATTTTGGTCCAAGAAAACTACCCAGCGCTCTCTAAAAAGGCACTTAGAATTTTGTTACAATCTTTAATATCATATCTGCGTGAGCTCGGTTTCTCAATAGTAACCAATATAAAAACTAAAAAACGGCAACGATTTAGTAATCTAGACGAGGAAATGAGGGTAGCTATATGTGATATTAAACCTGATACTGCTGAAATCTGTAAAAGACACCAACCTCAAATATCGCATTAAAATGAATTCTAAAATGCTGTCTTTTAGAAAAGGGTCATTTAGTTTTTACAAGTGTAATAACTATTTTTGAAATTAATGTTTTCTTTTACTACTATGCAATTTATAATCTATAAGTTTTAGTAAAAAGAATAATCATCTATTTCTGTTGTTAGTTTCATGCCTTGAGTCCTCTTGTTTATTATTATCAACTCTACTGTTCCACAAGATGTTCTGCTTCGAACTGACTTCAGTTAGAATCTCATCCACTTTATATTTTCTAGTTTTATTATCACCATTGAATGTTCATAAAAGTTTTATGGAAATGCACCTTGCGTATGAGTGTATATTTAGGCCGAAAACGGATGTTTTAACTTAGCTACTTGTAACATTATCATAATATGTAACCAAATAATATCTACTTCTGCACAGAGCTTTCGAGGATTTGTGAACCGCTTAACAATTTATAATACTCGTATTTACAGTAATTTAAAATAATTTTTACAATATTTTATACAGCTTTATAAACAAAGCAGGACCAAGGATAAAGCCCTGAGATATTTCGATTTCGTGTCGCCTATAAACAAATTTATTTTTTTACTTGGCCACGGTTTACATATTATGTTGAAACTAAGAAACAGAGATCACTACTTGACAAAACCTTTCAATTACGCAACTGTACTAATTACTTCTAACACTGCATTATTATTAACTAACCTATCTAGTTTATAATAATGAATTATACAATTAAAGGAGCGAGTTACATTGCAGAAAATACCTATTAGGATTTCCTGCTTTCTAAAAAAAGAAATAACTTGGCTGTGTAAACAGATGATAAAGTGAAGATGTTGAAAAGCTGACTAAATTGAAATTGCTTAGAGGACACTAAGTATGTAATATTTTGTAACAAGGGCTTTTGGGCGTGCTAGAAAGAAATACACACACACTACATAAATCCTAGAAGTAAAGACAAGAATGACACGGGTCTGTATTCTCAACTAAATTTTCATTGCTTCTCTGAAACTATTTTTCTTCTTAGTTTACTCGAACTTAATTTTATTAAAAGGAGTCTTTTTAATCATCGTTGTTTATCATCGGCTCATTACTAATAGTATCCTTGCAATATTAATCAAAACCTTTTAGATATTGCTACTGTCATTATTTGATATGTAATTAAAGTACTTATTTTTCACACTTTGATAATGTGGTGTACACCACTAACTAGCATCTTCATCTTTATTTTCTAGTTCATAAGGCTCTTTCTTGTTTATCAAATGCAATGGAGAAGAAATAGAAGAAAAAGATCATGCGCTTAAATATTCTTTCGGAAGTCTTATCTTTGATATGGTCTAGCTATTTACAACGAGCAAAAAATTAAGCAACTGTAGTAAATACTGTATTTAACTGAACGCCGGAGCGGTAGTGTGTAACGCTACTCTGATGTTAGTGAAGAGTGACCACGAATGTTTTGGGTGTAGGAGTATTTATGCTTAGTAGAACACCATTAATTCCTAAAGTTGTCTCTATATCAACAAAACATCTATTTTTAAGGTCGAAACTACACCAGAATGAGATAAAATACCCTCATGAATCAGGTTTGCTACGGCTAGAATGAAAAGATTTTTGTCGTATGCCTAACTCTACCTTTAGAAAGTTTTTTCCACACTAAGAGTCCCATTGGATAGTCGTCACAATCTTAAGATCTTTGCAGTTGTTAATCTATTTTGAGTGTTATTTACTACAAAATTTTATCAAAAATTGACACCAAGGCTTTGCACATTTTAATGCTTTTTCTCTGAATTTCTGATGTTGATAACAAATTCTACTATTAGACCTAGAAAACCTACTATGATTTTTCTTTTGGAACGTACAAGAATATTAAAATTTGAAAAAGAAATTTGCGTCTGTAGCACATTTATTTGTAATTTCAAACTTTTGCTTAATTCTTTGTAGCTAAATATAGGGTTACACTACATTTAGTTTAAAGTTCACTAAAACATTGAAGTATTTATTGTGAAAGCGCTAAATTTCCAGATTTTGAGAGAGAATAATGTGAACCAAAATTAGAATATAAAGTGAAAACGTGATGTTCGTGCTATGTTTTTCAAGCCTTATCAGCAAAAACCTCATTAAATTGACATTTGCCAGAAACTATTATAGCATTAAAACGTTTTTGGACGTTGTCTCTTCTACAATACTAATCAATAAATTTGCACTAATCATATAATAGAATTACTAAAAATCAGATGGTTTACATCACCAATTTCATCAGACCCAGATAATAAATCACGTTTTTTTAAAATGTGTTTTAATCTCTTTTATAATATCAAAGGCATTTGAAATTGTTTGCAAAGATAATGCAGCTAAATCATATTTTGTTTTGTCAGATTTTATTTTTGCTATAGCGTATTGTATTTTACTTGATAGAACCATTTTTTGGGACTGGTCTTCCAAAATTGATGCAATTCCAAGTGCAAAGATATAACAGTAAAAAAAACTCAACTGAAGTTAATGAGTGAAGCATAGAGGCAAATACTCATTGTATTAGATAGATATGTTTATTATGGTTAATCTTTTGAATTATATTTTTGACCATGTTGGGGTCTACAACCTGTCGTACTCGTTCAAACAAATCTTTCTGTGCTGTTATTGTTGCTAGCACTCTAAAAATGATAAAGCTCGAAGCAATCTTATTTTATTATACTTTATATTTCTGTAATGTCTGCACAAAAACATGGCATCTTAATAATACCAAAACTAGAAAGTTGCTTATAGTGGTATACACTACAGATAGTTTCGAACTAATCCAATTTGATTCTTTTTTGTAAACTTGTCTGACTGTTGATATTGAGGATTGCGTTTACATATTTGGAATAGTTGTGCTTTAAACAAGAATTAGATGATTTAAAACCATTTTTGTTCTAGGAAGTTCTCCAATAAGATTAGGTTACTTTACTGCAGGAAAAGTATATTTAAAACCCAACAGAACAGATCATTCAGTAACATGAGATTGCTTTATGAAAGAAACCACGTTAACCTGAGTATTATAAAAAAGTTAAAACAAAGTTAGTCATGAAGCAAAACTCTATTTAAGGAAATTCTTAGATTTATTTCCTCTAAGCAGAAAAACTAACAGTGAACAACAACAACAGCAACTCTTCTGTTGCAACCAGAATTTTTGCGAACTGAACTGTAAACTGTCGGTCAGTATAGGTGAATTTGATATGATTGAATTAACAGAAACGTGGCATACGTAAGGCGTACTTAGTAGCCAGTTATTTTCAAATACGTACGATGTTTTTCTTAAAGCTCGTTATATTTATTTAACTAACCAGAGATAATAATAATAAGAATAATAATAACGATGATTTAATTTGTTCTTAATCTTGTGGAGTAATAATATTTATACTGATAATATACAGTTTTAAAGTAAAACAGTAGCTTTATGTTGAATAATTTACTGTCTTTATAGAAAGCATCAGAAGGATATGTTACATTTTACGCTTAACCACTGATTCTGGAGAACAAATGATGACGATTCATAAAAAAAAGTTAGGAAAAAAGTTTCTCGTTTTTGAGTTACATGTTGTCAAAGTCAACACAATTTTTTCTTAATTTTTTAATTGCGTCTCAATGAATCCATCGATTGTAATAAAATTTGGTATGTTGGCTTGTATAGTTAAGATGATCCTTAACCCATAGAAACAGTTCTAGGTCTTCAAAGAGAGCTGTGCTTGTAAAACTCTGTGTTCCAAATTATTAATTTCATCGATATTTCAGGAAAAAGATCATCTTAGCTACACAAGCCAACATACCAAATTTCTTTACAATCGATGGATTCAGTGAGACGCAATTAAAAAATTAAGAAAAAATTGTGTTGACTTTGTTAGATTATAACTCAAAAACGAGAAACATTTTACCTAACTTTTTTTTGATGAATCGTCATCATTTGTTCCCCAGAATTAGGTGTTATTTTGAGACATCCTGTATAAGTTTAATAAATTGTTTTTGTAAAATTTCAACTTTTCTTAAGTAACAGTAAGCAGCAGCTCCCTATGCTAAAATACCATAGTTAATATGTGACTCTACCAATGCATGAAGTAATATTTTTATTTCTTTTATGTTCAACATATTTCTAAAATACTTGGATTAATAAAGTAATGGTTTTAGATTTTTTACAATACTTTCTGCAAAACTAGTAATTTATTGTCCATCTAAAGTTAAATTTTAATATTAAATTAACATACATCAAAAAAAGAATAGGCCTTAGTACCGTACCCCGCGAAACTCCATATTTGACTACTGTTTCATTACTAATTTCCTTTTGGATTGTAAGACACTGTTTTCGTTTACTTAAATAGCTCCGGAGTAAATTATATGGTAATGCCCATAGAGCCTATACTATTACGAAGAGTATTTAGCAGTTATTCATGAGAAACAGTATCGAAGACTTGTGATCTATACAAATTCATAACGATATAGTATCTTGAGTTGATTTTCCATATCTACAGCCAAACTGGTTTTCACTAAGAACTTTATGTTTGTTTTAAATAATTTACAGTTCTAAGTTTCAGTATTTCTTCAAGTAAGTTAGAAATTAATGTTATAGGCCTATAACTACTACACTCAACTTCTTCGCCTTATTTAAGCAAAGATACAATGATACCTGTTTTGAATTTAGAAGGAAACACAGCAGTTTGCATACTTAAACTAAAATGTTGAGTTGTAGGATCTACTAATCTATTTGAAATGTTTTTAAGAGTAGCTGAGCAGCGTATACAGTCAAATCCCGGAGATCTATTAATGCACGTACAGAGTATTTATGAATTCGTAAATTTGATGAAGGTTTTTTTAAATATTTTCTGCAAGATTTTTACCTATATCAGTGAAAAAACTGTTGAAAGTGTTCGCAACCTCAATTTTGTTGTGCGTTACATTTCCATTAGATGATTCTATCATTTCTATTGATTCTGAGTTATTTTTATGTTCAATATCATTAACTACTTTCCAAAGACGTTTATTATTGCCTTAATTTTCATCAATCTTGTTTCTATAATAAATAACCTTTGCAATTTTTATCAAATCATTTAGCCTATGATATTTCTTATGTTACATGTTTCTAAATTCCAACACACTGGATGACTACGAAATGTTCTTTAAAGTATTGAGGCAGAACGATACTCTACAGTCCATAATGTCATATTGTTTAGTGATTTTAATGCATCAAACTTTGTAAACGGTGATATCCGTAATAGTTAAAGATGGATTGAAATTATCTCTCAGCAATTTCCCAAATTGACCATTATAAGATCTTTATGAAACTATACAAATCTGTTTTTTTTACTAACGATCAGCAATTTCAACAAAAATATTATGCATTGTGATTGAGTTGTCACTAACAGTTTCTGGGAATTACTAAGACCTCCAAAAGCTATATTGAGAATCTTTAAAGCCACCATTCGCTTCCATTTATCTTCAGGCCCCGTTTATAAAAGATAAAGCGTCTTAGAACGATGCATTTCCTTTTCTTTTCACAAATCGGTTCGCTTTCGTACGAAAAGTGAGCTGCATCCCTTTGACTTTTCCTTAAAGCAAATACCTTCTAGCCTCTGTCTTTTCCGTCGGATCTTTTTCTGAAAAAATGCTTCTTGTCAATATAATAGGTGCTGAATGCAAATGTCAGCAATTGTAACGCCTGAGTGACCATATCTCTCGTTTATATCATAAACGTGAACGTTTTTTTAGAAACTGCTTTATTTCATGAACGTCTGAAACGTAGGTCGTTATTGCGACGCGCGCGCGCTTTGGCCTCCAAACTGAAAATGCATAGGGTTTTCAGTGGGTCGGCGGCAGCAGACCGAGTGGCGTCGCGACAGTGGTTGATAATTAGCTGCCGCCACACGCGTCTAATTTCATATTTTATCGTGTTTAATTGCTATAGCGTAAATAATATTGTCACAAGTTTTTCGATTTGTTATGGAATTGAAAATCTTCAAAAACGCACAAGAAAAGTGCAAAGAAAGTAATTGATGTAAAGCTCAAACCTCTTACTGTTTTTGCAAACAATTTTATGTATACTAAATCAAAAGAATTCCTAGTTAATAAATATTTGAAGTCTCAAGTTAATATTTAAACGTAAAGTGTATTTTAATAAACAATTAGATTGTCAGAGATAGTAGTGCTTTTTCGATTCTTCTTTTTTGTGATGTATGTATATCCTCCTAGTTGTAGAAGAGACTGTAAAAACTTTTCGAAAGTGTGTTAACATCCGTCTGAATAAACTATGGAATAAATTAAAGCGTCATGAATAAGAATCTGTTGTTTTACTCAATTTCTGCAAGTGCCACAGTGAAAATATTTATTAAGGTCTACATTCACGCCTGATGCTATAGCATAATAAAGGTAAGGATATCAAGGCAACCTTCAAGTTACTGCATATTGCTAACCCGTTATCACCCCTTTTATCGACTACATCTAATTTCATACGGTTCATCTCTCAGGCAAATTGAACAGGAGGTTAGATGAATGGTTTTTAACACCAGAATGGAAAGCCTAAATTTTCTGTTTTTACGACCAGAATTTCTATGTAATATTAAATTTTCCCAGCATTAGTCTTAATTCAAGAAATTACAGTTTTAATATAGGATATATAAGTTCTGAAAAAGCTAAAAGTATGGACCTAGAAGGGTTTATTATCTATCAACTTAATGAAGATGGGATCTTGGGACGTGCAAAAACATTTAAGGCTTTTTATTGTCACTAATCCCAGGAGAAATGGCTTTTTTCTTAGTGCGTAATATAATCAACATCACTTTTTGCACAATAATCACCTATAATGATGTAAAATTTTTATTTAGAAGACAATAAAGAAAATCTTTACATGTTTTTCGACAAACTGAATTATATACGTTTCAAATACACTCGAAAGCTTTATAATCATAACCTTTTGACCTATTTTCACACAAATTTCATCACTTTTAGCCGAAGTTTTGGTTAAACAAAGTATTTATCAATATTCTAACTTTGATGTAAAATATGTTTTTACGTATTTTTGTTCATTAGCATTTTAGTTGGATAGTTTTACTGTTTCTTTACTTATATAAAATAAACACAACTTAAATTGTTTTTCAAGTTGATGAAGTTATGAAATGTTATTTTCGAATATAGTTAAGTTGCCTTTTGATTTAATGAATGCAAATGTGATGTTACAAATAATTACCATAGCATCATTAAGTAACTGTTGCTTCTAGACTTATAAAGCACACGCACTGTTAGTTACATTACGTTAAAAATTACATTTGCGTAACAAAAAATTGAATTAATTACATTTCCTCTTTCAATTTTTTTTTAAATTACCCTTGGCTAAAGCATTTAATGTAAACGTGAAGATTGTGAAAAATGATTGAGTGAAGCACAAAATACAGAGAGATCTAATGGAATTGTCTTTATATTTTACGAGATCTCTTCAAGTTCCTTTTGGCTTTTGAAGACCGTTAAAAGTTAATTTCTGGTTTTTATTTATTCCCGTTTGTTACAGATTAAAGAAACTTTTTACTATGAGTTTTTATTTTTCGTGTCTCATTTGATTGTTTTTCTAAAATAATTTATGAGCTTTGTAATTCTAGTAACAAGCTGTATATTATTTTGTTTGTAGTATAATTATTGCGCATTACTCTTACTTTATGAGAATACCTATGGTTTTTAGAAGTAGTTCCAAGTAAATAGTATTAATAACAGGCAACAGTCAATTAATAATAAAAACATTATAGTGGTTGTACACTATAAATGTATTGTTTATAGCTTACCTGATAGTTAATATTATTTCGATCACTGTCATTTGAGAGATATGTATTTGAAGAATTAATATACCAAACCAAGGCATTTTTTAGCTTTCCATTGAAATCACTGATAAATAACGTAATTTCTCATGTCGGTATTATTTGACATCAGTTTTCTCACATAAAGCGTGATAAAAGCGGTGAAGTAAATGTAGTAACATTTGATGTTAGTGACGCGTGACAAAATTATGATTATAAAAGCTACATTCAAGTTTATAGTTTGTGGAGTTCAGCGCTCAGTTCTCCTTTGGGACCCTTTTTGATTATGTGAATATTATAAAACGAATAGTAGCTAGCGGTTACCTATGACTTTTACTGTTTTAAGATGGCACCGGTGTTGGGAATAAGAGTTTTAAATATTTTGTAGTTGGCAAATTTTCATTATAAAATATGTACTCTTAACCAATATGCAACCAAAAAGAAATAGTTTATGATTCATGCGTCCATCTCTAATTTACATGTTTGATTTTGTGTTAAACCAGAAACATTACATGTAAATGAAGTGCAATTTCTAATTTGCGTTCTTTCAACGACAGTATTAACACAATGCAACGCTTGCAGGCACTGAGAGTGAAATATTAAATGTGATGTATGAAGCGTCAAATGCAGTGAACCTCAGAAATTGCTATAAATTCAACTAACATTGTTTTGTTCTTATAGCATGCGCGTAATCTATGATGTTGCCACCTGCAATCGGTTACTCTGTAGTTTCTAATTTATTTCATAAAATCAATAGGTATATCTATCTTGGGTTACCAGAATTATTCGCAAGATGAAATTTGTCACAGTTTAATTTTCGCAAACCTATTAGTTTTTTGAATTTTTCCGTTTTCTTTCTTCTTTTTCATATTTTATTATTCGTGTTGTTTATAATTTACATCCGCAATTAACCAAAGACGAGCATTCCCACAAATATGATAATATTCGAAAACACTGCGTTTCACAGAAATCTGATTATAGTATAAGTATGACAGTAGGTCACAGCTACTGGGCCTTGAATTATGACAAAGTGTCAGTCATTGATCGTAAGGGAAATACTTTTGGCGTATGGTACTTATGTGAATAAACAAAATTTGACGGAAACTTTGGAGGAGGAGACATGTGAAGATTGGCAAATGACCTTTTAAGGGTTATATCTGAAGAAAGACTTTGGCAAGGGAAATTGCCAGATGAAGTGATACCTTTACACGTTAATGCTAATGTTTTATCTTACGCAATTGTTTGTTTGATCGCAAAATACTTATTTTTATTTTCTTTTGTTTTGAAGTTAGCAAGATACAAAATCCATAGAATGATATCAACAATAATTCCGAGTCTAACCTAGTAACCTTCCGAATTGCGAAATGAAATTCAAGATTTGTTATATTGGTGTGAGGTAAATATAATTTCGTTATTCAATTAAAAGAGATTTAAATTAATTTTTATATGTAAGGTATAACGTTTCAGAATATTTAATTTACAATCAATTAAACCGTGGCGGAAACTATAGGAAACATTAATTGAAAATTTACAAACGGGTCTAGATATATTCGAAAAGGGAATTACAATATTTTTTGGTTTTTCATTCAAATTATTGCACTCCATTCTACCAATCTCGCACTCAAACAACCTTGCACCCAAATGGCTGGCGCCCAAATGACACTGCGACCAATCTGAAGTTCAAATTTTAATTGGTTGTTACAATAATCATTTCCATTAGGTTGAACAACGTCTATGTGTGGTCTACAGTTCAACTTGTTTTCGGCTTAAATATTTTCATTTCTCATAAGGTGCATCTTTTTGACCTCAGTCTTTGATATTTGTTACTGCAGCCTAATATCTTCATTTTTCCCCAACCACAAAGGTTTTTGTTACGATAACCTTAACTTCTGTTTGTTTTCGTAATGTTTCTTTATATTACTAAGACTTGAGCAATGGGACAATAAACTAGAAATACAGTATATACAAGTTATTTACGTAGAGATAATAAAGAAAGCGGATGGAGAAGAAGAAACATTAGAGCACTAGGAGAGTTGTATACGTGGTACTCACAGATTATAAGGTGTCGCGACAAACATATTCATTGTAGAAAAATATTAACTTTCTTTTTAGGAAGGACTCTCTAGTTCAATTGTTGCGTTGATCCGGAGTTACCTATGATGTGGAACATACATACGTACGTATATACAGTGTGTTCAGCAAGGAATGGGACAGCGCGATATCTCGGGAACGAATGCAAATTTTAAAATTCTGAAAACTTTGTTATAAATATAAGGTAGGGGCACATATTTTGTGATAAAAATTTTTTAAATTAAATGCGTTACCGCTAGGTGGCGCTACCTAACTTAATTTTTTTAAATGGAATACCCTACATTTTATTTGATTTTTGGAATTTGCAACATATTTGCCATAACTTTCTTTATAAGTGCTACCAACCTATCTGGTTTAATTTTTGAGAAAATAATAATTTTTTAAATTTGATTAAAGATGTAAATGATTGTATTCTGTAGAGATAATAAGCAAATTATTCTACACTTCTGAAGCTGGCCATCTTATAGAACCATTAGTACCTATCCATCGTCTCGAAAATATCCTAATACATCAGTTACCTCTTTTGTTTGAGAATGTTAATTTAAATTTGACGCAGTTGATGTATTTTCAACAAGCACCTGCTCATAACAGTAACATAGTAAGAGACCATCTGAACAGGGTATCTTTGAGACGATAGATAGATACTAATGGTTCTATAAGATGGACAGCTCGTTCTCCGGATTTAACTTCTTTAGACTACTTTCTTTGAGAACATGTAAAAAATGTAGTCTACGGTACACCTTCTAGAAATGTAGGAGAATTTGCTTATTATCTCTACAGAATACAATCTTTTACATCTTTGCGTTAAATTTATAAAAATTATTATTTTCCCCAAAAGTAAGCCAGATAGGTTGGTAGCACTTATAAGAAAAGTTATCACAAATATATTGCAAATTCCAAAAATCAAATAAAAAGTAGGATATTCCATTTAAAAAAACTAAGTTAGGTAGCGCCACCTGACGGTGGCGCATTTAATTTAAAAACTTTTTATCACAAAATATGTGCCTCTACCTTACATTTATAACAAAGTTTTCAAAATTTTAAAATCTGCATTTGTTCCCGAGATATCGCGATGTGAAAGATTGGAGATTTTATACCTTTTAAAATAATGTATCACACATGGGGTAGTGCCATTTAAAGTTTTGGAGTGGGGGTGGTTGGGGGAGCGGGGAAGTTTCCCAACTGATTAGAATAAGTTATTAAATGTCCTCCAAAACAGAATCGACGTGTTTTAGCAATTTTTGATAATTTTACTAATTAACGGGTTATTCAAGGTGAGAAGTTTTCAAATGAAAGCCCTGTATCTACAATACTTGATTATTTCATCAACTAAATTATTCAATTCTGTGAAAAAGTTTTTCGTTGGCGCCAAACAAACCAATAAAGAAAAATTCACCATGAAAAACGTGCACGTGATATCAGAAATTAATCTCATTTATAATGGTACATAAAAGGTTACAAGCCAAATTGCAGTTTGCTTGCTCAATAATCTCAGAATTTAACATGTGCAAATTTCGATTTCTCACAACAACTTGAAGATGAAGTAGTCCCAGTTTTGAAAAATAGGAAACAGAAGATGCAAAAGAAAGATTGGCCAATATTAACGTTAATGAGTAGTTTATTAAAAATTTGTAATCATTTTACTAATGATGGATTGTGTCACAATTACACTCATAATTAAGAGTTAAAAATTTGACTTTAGAGTTCTTTGCCGTTCTAAGCTACTTTCCAACTTGATAAAAAAAGTATTCTGTGCTTATTTGTAATCACAGTGGGCTATGATGTGAGATAAAATTATGTTAACGGTACAAAAAATGTTTGCTTTTTAGGGTCGTGCAAATTGATCAAAATTTGGAGTCAATCCGATAGTAAACAAAGCAGATACAGGGCTGTATAGATGAAAAGTGGGACACGCTGTTAAAATGTATTAAAGTCCAAAACCTACTTTTCTACAAAACCAGGAACAGCGTTCGTTTTTAAACCGCTGAATTTTTTTTAAACTTCTACTCTGAGCTCAAGAGATAAGCCTCTGCAATGACATTGAATGTCGTAAATTGTTCTCTTGTATGAAGCGACACCCTGCCTATGTACAAAACGTGTAACGAAGTTTTTATGTTATATATAATACGCTTCTGAGGTGGTTGTTTGCGTTTGTTGACTGATTCGAGTTAATGGGGGTTATCCAATTCGGCGATAAAACGAAATGAAATTGAAAGGGTTTAGTTAATTATAAGCATGTAGCATTCTGTTTCACCTGTTTTTTCACTTTATTTTAGCCGCTGAAACTACAAACTTTTTAAAATTAATCATTTTGGTATTGTTAAATAACTTTGTTTAGTTAATACGTATGTGTTATAAACTGTCGGCACTCTTTGTTTTTAATATTCTTATAATTAAAATAAGTTAAAAAATAGATTTCAACAGTTAATTTCCAATTCACTTTTTCTACGTTATGTTAAAAGTCATAGTAGAGATTAAGTTGAGGCAGAAATCTTTATAATCTTCATGCTGTTTACATTTTTAACATTAGAAGTCTTGCATTTTATAAGCGATAATGATAAACCATCACGTGTAGGTAAATTGTGTTAAATCGCTTTCATTTTGTTTCTGAATTATATTGTCAATATTATTTGTCGATTGTTTTCAGAGGTAGAGTAGTATGACATATGCATTTAATTTTCTATTATTAGTGCAGCCAAACACTTTTACATCTTTCCTGATACGCATAACATCTACTGATTAAGCTTCTACTCAAGGTGGAAAAATGAACATTCGGTATTTCAGATTAAAACCGAAAGTAGAACTAACGTATTACACTATTTTAAAAGTCAATTCATGAGGTAGAAAAGTGTTCGATAAGAGCGCACTGCTGATGAACTTGCGTGGGCATTATATAAACAATTTAGGTACTTATTATTATTATTATCATCTGTATTTTTACATTCTGTTTATACATTAAGTAAAAGTTCACATACGCAATTAAATGTGTAGGCTGTGCACGTAAAATATACATGGTGACATCGAGTGGCATATAACTGAAGGGTCAGAATTTTTTATATTTTGTAACTGCCAGGTACCATAACAGCCTATAACGCGAGTTTGCTGATGCTTTTCAGAACAAAGTAAAAAATATAGTTCTACAGGTAATAAAATGAACACTTTTTGTATGATTCGTTCCTTTAAGAATTTCACGATCCAGTAAATTTAATAACGCAGCGCTTTTATGTGAAAGTTCATTTACAATGAAATTTGAAATATATCCAGTGACGTAGGAACTAATAAGTATATCTGTTATGGTCCAAGTGATTAATTGGGCATTATTCATAATGTCCAGGCAATATAAAAAATGTCCAATGCTGTCGGTCAGTATGATAAATACCAATAAATTGCCCGGGAATTATGTATAATGCTTGGCATCTACCAGACAGTGTGATTGAAGCTTCTTTATGAATAATTATGAAACCATTTTATTATATTTCAGAAGATTAACTCAACATATTAGTTGAAAAACAATGAAATTGAAAAGGCACATAACATACAAAATCTTAGATGTTATTTTTTTTTCTTTACGTCGCTTATTCTATTTTCTATATTCGGATCCGGATTTTTATTATTTACAAGATTTACAGGAACAGACGTTTTTACTGCACAAGTTGCAGTTGTAGACTTTTGAACTTCCTGGTTATGTAAAGCAAGAGCAGGGCTAGGTTTACGAGATGATTCCGGTGACACAATTGAACAGTCTACATTTATATTATTATCTTGAATTATAAATAATTGGTTCTGTAGACTGCTCAGCCTCTTGACTTTTGAAAAGCACTTCCAAGTCTTCTGAATTTACATCAGCTAGAATTTGGTGTAGTAAAAAGCTTTTTAAACCAATTATCAACTTTGTACCGAACATGCCTACAATTATGGACTACAACTTATACCACTGTGATGTGCTCTGTTTTTCATTAGCTGTAAAAAACGTAAGCCTGCTGACCATTTGTTCGTTTTGTTGTCTTCTAACCAGAACGAAGCATGTTTTCTATGTCTTGATTGGCCCTTTCTACTTATGCCTGACTTTGGGAATGTCTGGGCTTACCATGTACCATTTTTAACTCAGTCCACATGTTACTAAGCTCTTTGACAATATGGTTGATAAATTCTTGGCCATTGTCACTATGAAGCACAGTCGATGCACCGAATATTGTGAAAATATCCAGGAGTACATGCGCTACTTCTTTAGCCCTTTTGCTTGTAAGAGTTGAACGAATTTGGTAAGATGGACTTGGTAAACAAGTATAAATTTGTAGCTACCATCGGCTTGCGATTGCATATCGATTAAATCGACTTGACATCTTGAATTCATTTCTTTACTTAATAATGGTTTTACTACCAAACCTTTCTTTGGAATATTGTGTTTTTTTGACAGGCCATACATAAGTTTAGATAGATAACAATCATCTGTTTTGGATGTTCTAATACTTAGAATTTACTTCGTTTTTCATGCGGTTTCTACCACCGTGACCGATGGAAATATGAGCATCGTGCAATATTTCAAATATTTTTTCTGTATGGAACAATCATTTTTTCTACTTCCCTGATTGTCATAACATCGAATCTGATAATCGGCCGGTGTTTTCTTCGTCTATTTATTTTTAAATGTTTTTACTTCTTATATTATCTCCAAGTATACTGTTCATGTGAAAATTTGTATATATTGACCTTTTGTTGAGATTAGTTCAATCAATCGATTGTTGAATCGATTTCTCATATCATTTAATAATAATTGTTCTTTCATTGTAGTGTATTTTGACCTTTTGTTGAGTTTAGTTTAGTCAATCGGTAGTTGAAGCGATTCCTCACTGTTTAAATAAGAAATTAAAAACGAATTGTCATAAACAAACCATCTGCCGCACACGAAGCAGTTCGAAAGTCTCAAAACAAACTACCGCCGCTGTCTAACTAACTAACTACTGTCACATAAAAAGAAACTAAAAGTGAACCAAACGCCACCGATTTATTAGATTACATGTTGTTTGCAGCACGTTGATTGGCTGCTGAAAAATGGCGATTTATCACATTGCCCGGCCACAGCTTCGCATTTTTCATAATGCCCAGTCCATGTGATAAATTGTAAAAATTCATTAATAAGCCCGTTCCAGCCGGGCAGTATTCATAATGACTGGGCACTATACATAATGCCCGAAATAATCACTTGGTCCATAAGATATTCACTGCTCTCAAATATTAAGCTATAGGTTAGTGGTCTTTAATCTCTTTAGCCGTGTTGCATACTGAAAGATTGGTCAAGTTCTTTACGTGTTTCTAGAAATAAAAATTCTCAAACTCAGACTATAAATATAAACACACGCATTATAACCTAAGCAAATAGCTTCCAAGATGGATCTATTATTTGATTCGTTTGTAAGTTCAGACCTCATCACACTTGGTTATGTTGAATAATATGTTAAGAAGTTGAAAAAATGTAGGTATAAGTTCATATATAAAATATTTTAATCAGAATCACTCTTACTATCTGAAAATATATTTTTAAGAAAAAACAGAGCACACTGTAAATGTGACATTTACAGAATTGCGTATCTATCTTCTCATAATCCTTACAATCTCCGCGTTGAAACCAGCTTGCTCGTGATCAATTCTTAACCTCTATGTCGAAAACCACAGATTGAAGATTTTCCATTTTTCCACGCATTAAAGGAAGAGGATTATTGAACATGAAGTAGCAGACAGAGATAGACAAAACACTATAGAAAGAGTTTGATCAAACTATCAATCAGAACTATGTAATGTACCTCTTGTATAAAGAACAAATCATCAAAAAATGCTTGAACTGGTTTTCACATTGTTCTTAACATAATTAAAACCTTCTTTGTATATCAGTCGACGTGACCCAGTAATTGTTTTACGTAAAGATTGAGCATCTTCGACGAGACGTCATGTTCTAGTATTCCCTAAAACTATAAAAAGAAAAAGCAAAGCGGTTTTAGGAGATATAGCGCCTCTTTTCCAATCCATTTATTTCCAAAAGGCAAAGTTAAATAGTTTCGTTCATTTCCCCAAGTGGGGTAGAATCATTTGAATATTCCGAGTAACGTCTTGAAGTAGTATATATAGGCACTACCGCTTCTAGTGTTTGCAAAGCTCGGAGCAAAATTTAAGCACAGGCCTCATTGGATTGCTCCTTCGATATAAAAATAATATTGGTAAAAGGAACTCAATGTTAAAAAAACATCTTGAGTTGACATTTATTTAAAAGTGTACTGAGCATAGACAAATCATCTAGATACTAAAAATCTAAATACTTTTTCCAGTCAAATTATCTTAAAAACCGCATACTAATAATAACATCTCGCAGAATAGCGGACTACATGCTCACAGTGAAAATCAGCTAAAGGTGAGTTGTTCTAATGTAGTGAAGATTATTGGTTATTTTTGAGATTATATTGAGTAGTGACAGTTCTGCCTATTAGGAGCTCTAATGTTGAGATTGTTACTTCTTTGCAGATTAACACATGTTTCATAAACTTCGATTATTACTCGATCGATTAGACTCAACTCGGCTTTCAATGTTTCAGCGTCATTTACCTCTTCAGTTGGCTAGATGACTTTGGGTTGACTAGAATTGTCTAAGTCGCAGTGGTAGTAGTGACTGCAGCTGTGGCTGCTCAGATTGTGGTAGACTTGTGTTTTTTTGTAGAACAGCGGCGTTGAAGTTGAATCTAAGGCTGAAGTACATAAGTGTTCAGCTGTCGTTATGTGGTCACGGGTTCCGATTACGGTATTTTGACAATGGAGACAGCGTGTGGAAACGTTGGTTGCTGACTACGATGTTAGCTGCTGATATAATCTCGATGTGACAAACGTTTGCTGATTAAGCTCAGTCTATGGTTATGGTAAACTGAACAGGTTAATTTGATTGAGTTGGCAGTTGTTAATGTCGAAAGTAATGGTGGATAAAAGTGACCTCTTCAGGGCTGCACCAGCACACGTACGTACTGTACAAGTAGAGTTCGACAGAGGATGGCAGTGCTATGAGACAATGGTTGTGGGAAAGGAGACTTTGGGGATCCCTAACCTATTAACGAGAAGCGTAAAATCTGAATACAAATCTTACCTCAAGCAATGGATGGTTGTCGCGAGAAGGCTCTAGTACTGCAGCCGGCATCCCCGATGTAGAGTAGAACTGATCTAAAACTTGAAGTGAAAGGACTGCAGCAAGGTGCCAAAGAATCCAATTGGGTGACCTGACAGGGATCAATCATAATGCGGTCAATTTGATAAATGTGATACGGATTGCTTTTACATTCATTCATTAGCTTGTATGAAAATTACTGTTTATTATTTTTTTCCCGAATCTTTTATTACTGTATCAGTTACTTGAAAAAAAGTCTAGCTGCCATGTGTTTTGCATTATTAAGCTATCCCGGCGTAAATATTTTTATTTACAAATTAATTGGCGACAGGTATTGCATTGTTCTACAAAATTTTACTTTTTATGGTTCTGTCTTGTACACATCATCTAAAATAAAAAAATAGGTCGCAAATATTACAAAATAGAGAAATGAGAACAATATTGGTATGTAATAAATATGTACAAGAATAACATATAATGTTAAATACTTTAGAATGGATTAATATCGAAAACCTTATATTATGTTGTACAATAATACTTTTGCATAAGAAAAACTTAGTGTCAATTAAATAATAATCATGATTGACACGAGCGAAAAAGATTTAAATTTTATTTTAGATCATAAAAAGAAGGCAAGATTTAATGTTTGTTAGAGGGGAGCAGGCGGTATAAAATAGCACTGTTAAAATATGTTTTAGTAATTTGAAAATTGAAACATTAAACAGAACTGAATGTATTTGCACCAGAGTTAATAATAATAATAATAAAGCAATAATTTATTTTATTAGAAAACATACAGTTCTATGTGTATAATGTAAATAGCAAAGTATGCTACACAAAGTAAATAAATTAATTAAAATGATTAATTATTTTATAATAAACATTTTCAAGTTTTTTTTAGTAGTCTTATGTTTTAACTGTGGAAATATGTTTATAACACACAAATTATTAAGCCTAAATCTAACCTCTCTAACGTTATATATTTTCTCATTATGTTACATTCTTTTGTGTAGTTAAATATATTCAAACAAACTGGAACACGTTCTACTTTGAAAAGATGTTTTCGTTACGTACTTTACGAACTTATTCTTCTCTTTTGATTATATTTCACAATAAAACCTCTTTTGAGGAATTACAGAAATGAAGTTCGTTTAAAGAAAAATCCTAAACCATCAAATAAACATTTTCTTAATACCGGAATTAAATTTTTGTATTTTGTAATAGAACGTCTCCAGCACAGTTCGGTTTTTTGGTATCAACCTCTTTATTGTACCTTTTGTTGGCGGCTTAATAAGAAACGTCGCTAGAGTGCTCAAAAACCTCCCCGATTTAATTTTTTGTTTACTCCCATTCTACAGGTAGGGTAGGAGTATATACGACTGTTATTAATGATCTAGTTTTCGAAGACTTCTCCCATTATGTGTAGCACTTTCATTTTCACAATCGTTTTGTAGCGAATTCGGTATTGAACTTTTTCCCGTGCAATAAAAAATTTAATTGGAATTCTTCTATGTTCCAATTTAATTTTTATTTATTCTCTTCTTGTATTCTAATTCGTCTATCGTTAGAACAGAAATGAATAATTAAAAATGGGTAATACCGAAAGGGAGAATAAGCGAATACTTTGATGTTCGTATTGATGTAATAAATATCTTTAACATGAATGGACACGCGAAAGATGACACTGGCTTTCAGTGGTCGCAGTATTCACTTTCCCTGTATAGTAGGTGTTGATTTTCTCAATTTCCTTTTTAAACGGAAGCGTGGAGATAGCGAGAGTTTGATAAAGTGGTTTATTGTGAAAATGTATCTTACCTTACTCTGCGTAAGGGAGTGACCTACATTGAAATTGAATATTCTAAATATCTCAACAAATTCGTGCTAACTCAAAATAATGGTTTTAAACAAAGTAATTAAAAAAAAGTTATTATAGACAAAAATTCATTCAAATAGAAAAAAATTGTTAAGGAAAAACAAATTCAAGAGTCTGTATTGTATCTGGTAAATTGAATTATAACAATAAAATGTAATTTCAAATAACGAAGAACGATTATGTAATTTAAGAACGCAACTTTTAGTTAGGCATAGAAAAAAAATGTTGGCAAATCAAGTTAGTCAGTGACGTAGGCGGGTGTATCTGAAATGACCTAAAGCATCGATACACAGATTGCTGAGCTTTAATAAACCTAGGTCCTTTCAAAATACAAACCTTTAAATTACTTTTCTTAATATCTTGGAAACAATGTGAGATATTAAAATGAGATAACAAACAAGTGAATATGAGGTAGTGTGAACATATTACACGGGTACACCGTTTTGGAATAAAATAAAATTTTAAGTCCAGCAATATCAAAATTCAATTTCTTGTTTCTTTTAATATCTGGAAAACAACGTGCAATATCAAAATTAAATTTTTTACATGGAAACTTTAAGGTGTTTACTATTATGTGGATTTTGTTGCCGACGGCGACGCCATTCATTTTATAAACGAATATATAGGGAAGGGCAATGGTACCTTTTCAGAAATACATGTCTACTTCGTCAGTTTACAAATAATTTAATAACAAAAACTACTTTTGTGTTATTTTATAAAATGCTCTGTTTTCGAGTAGAATCAGATTTTTCCGTCATCTTATTATAAGTACTTTTATAGAAATTCCTTGGGGAAGGGGGGCGAAAAACAAATTGTAATATTATCCATAACTAGACGGTGTACACTTATTTCATCCTCCTAGACCCTTGCTATTGGATAGGTTTTTCGACAACACAAAAAGCTTTGCTTGGCAGCCCCTCTTATCTGTTATCTCTGATTTATGGAATACATACGTATACGTAAACGTTGTCTACACGCCATTTGCTACAGCTACTTCTTAAAACCATTTACGACAAAAGACGCTAAAAGCTCATGGAAACATCTGAGTTGTTTTTTTATTTTATAGACAATTTTTGGAAAACAAGATTTACGCTGTTAGACAAAACACTGAAAAATATATCTTTCTAGTATTTAGAAATCTTTGCTTTTTTACTTTTCGTTAAGTTTCAAAAGCTAAATAGTCACCAAAAACTTGCAACAGCCTGTGCAGATGCCTCTCTCGTAATAATCCTACTATTTATTACAAAAACGGCTTTAGCAAGTCAAAAACTAAATAAAAACCCTACGTGTTAAATAACGTTTTTAATTGAAGATTTAAAAACCTTATCTAGAATGAGCCCACCTTTAACTTTGTAATACAGTATTTGATTTTGTATGGTTCAAGCAGCACATTTAATTGATAAATTCCTAGGAAAATTTGTCTGTGGCCGTTCTAACACGGCAGAGAGTTACACAGGCACCCTTTTTTGACTGAAATAGTTTGTTCGGCTCGTCGATTTACATACAGTCAGCAACGAAACTCATCATACACCTGCAGAATATGCATGTATGCTTTTTATTTCTGAATTTTAACACAAATTTTAGTGATACATTTACGATATAATAACGTCATAGCAATAATATTCATAAATAATAATTCAATGTTTGTTAATTCGGCAAAAATGCAATAAAATACGAAACTTCCTCGAATAAGATGCAACGAAAGTAATCATACGCTTACAAGACACAACACAAATTAGTATGTTTTGATTTGTGTAATAAGGGCACTGAAATTTTATAATAACGTCTATCGATTGTTACATAAACTACACCGTTAAATTACGATGAAGACCTGTAGAAAAGAAACTACAACTGAAGAGCGTAATATTATAATACGATTAAAGAAGAATGGCCAATCGGTTCGACAAATTGCAAAAGTAGTTGACCAAAGTCATTCCACGGTGGCACAGATAATACAGAGATATTTTTCAACAGGTTCTGTTGAAAACAGGAAACGTACAGGGCGCTCAGTCACATTAAATGACCGGGAACGCAGAAATGTTCTCGCTACTGTAAGGAAAGCTCCTAAATTAAGTGCCCCAAAATTAGCTGCACACGTCGCACAAGACTTGAAAAAGACTGTTCACGCTCAAAATTCAACGAATTTTGTGGAAAGATGGTTTTCTTGGGTGCACTCCACGAAGGAAACCTCTGATATCTGACGTGAATTGCCATAAAAAACGAATTCGCACAAACATTTAAAGACCAGGATGTAGAATTTTGAAACAAGGTTCTATTTACTGACAAAAGTAAATATAACATATTTAGATCCAATGGAAAAGGAAAAGTATTGCGGAAACCAAAGAGTGCTTTAAATCCCACAAATTTAATATCCACAGTAAAACACGGTGGTGCTCTGTGATGCTATGGGGTTCAATGTCGGGACAAGGAGTAGGAAATCTTGTATTTATCGATGGTATAATAAACCACAAAATGTATTTGGGCATTTTAAAAGAGAATATATCATCAACAGTTGAGAAATTACAATTAGGGTTGTAGTGGATATTCCAATAAGACAACGACCCTAAAAACACTGCTGTCGTTGTCAAGGAATGGCTCTTGTATAATGTGCCAAAACAGCTTCATTCTCCACCTCAATCTCCCGACTTCAACCCTTTAGAGCATCTATAGGAGCCCCTCAAAAGGCAAATTAGAAAACACAAAATTACCGACAAGAAATCTTTAAAAACTGCCATCCAGCAGGAATGGGATAAAATCACTCCCGAAATCACACAAAATTTGGTAAACTCCATGCCTAGAAGATTAGCCGCGGTTATTAATGGTAAAGGAGGTCCCACAAGGTACTAAGATAATTATATTCGGAAAAACACGCGTTTATTTTTTACTGTATGATTACTTTCGTTGCATTGTATAAGTAGGAGCGTGTATTTTTATTTGATTTTCTCAAAGTTTAAAAGTATTTCAACGTTTTTCATGTCATTTATGTTTAAGATCTGACTAAGTAATTCAATCATATGCATAACTTTGAATTAAATACTTAAATAAAATATAAATACATAAATTGGAATGGTGTATGATGAGTTTCGTTGCTGATTTTATATAACGAGATCAGAAACCCTAACGCGTCATCAACTCTTATTGTACGCTTTATGATGTATAGGTGTATATTACAAGTTTTAAGATGAACTGATTTTGCGTAATATATCATGATGCGCAGTGCTTGTTGATATTTGCTAGTAGATATACATTGTTCGGAAATATCAAACATTTTGAAGGTATAATAATAGTTAAATACCAAATTTAAAAATTCTTTGTCTTATTTTAAAAGTAAAAACTTTTGGGTATACATAACGTGACCATTTATTTTTTAGCTCAAAACGGGGCAGTACTAATTTTTAGGTAATAGTATGTGGATTGAAGAAAACGCAAATTTTATCATAGTTTTGATTAGTGTCCGACCGAAACTGGTTTTTACGACCGAAACCGAAACCGAAACCGAAACTTCCTTACAAGGATCATGTTTTGAGGGAAAAATAAAGAAAACGTTATTATAATCAGTCAGTCTTTATTTTAATATTTTTTATCTTTAAATCACATAGCTACACAGTCTTCGACATTTGCATTTATTGATAATCAGCATAACAACCCCTCATTTAAAAAAAAATATTAATTGCGCCTCAAAAATACTTAAAATAGGTGAGGTGTTTATTTGAGTAGGTAGATTCTTCTTTTGAATATTAGTCATGGTTTTTTTTAAATATTAAACATAAAATTACTTATTTAAGTTGTTACCTAATATCACAATAGGTATAGGTACTTAATATTTAAGTAATAAACAAAACAAAATAAATCACTTTTATCTTAAGAACAAATTAACTTCTTTTAAACTTAATTCGTCATTTTGTATGACACTTCAGAAAAAAAACAGTAATATAAAAAAGAAACAAAAGTTAAACGACTAAATTATAAACTAATCGTAATTCGTAATCATAAGAATGTGTAATCTGTAATCGTTATTTCTTATTAGTATTGATAATTAAACAATCTTATATTATAGGTAAGAAACAATAGTTTATCAACATTTTCGCCTCGCAGATTGCTCCTTCTGTCTGAATAAATTTGTCCAGCAGCACTAAATAATTGTTCACTGGAAACACTCGTCGGTGGAGCTGACAAGAATTTGAGTGCCACCTTTCTCAAAGAGAAATGGATTACAATCCCAGTAAGAATAAATATCTGCACTTCTCTGTAGCCTAGGCTCTGACAAGTATGCTTGAATAGTTTGCTTAATTTGTAATAAACAATCACTGTTCTCCACACCTTTTGAGTTTTCTATTAAGTGACAAATAGATTTATCATGGGCGTCCCAAAGCCCTTCTCCCTTTTCTGAAGACGCTATTCTAGATGAACAAGATGGTTGTGGATCTCCAGAATGACAGTTTTCACTTATTGTATCGCTAACTTCTTCCGTGCACATCTTCAAATGGTTTTCTATTTCCAAAGTGGAAATGTCAACTTCATCAGAATTCAGATATGCACTTTTAAATCTTGGATCCAGTAATGTTGAAGTTATTAGAGCAGGATGTCCTTTGACGTATGCAAATCGTCGATTCATTGATTCATGCAACCGTGTTTTCATGTTTCTCATTATTTCGCTTTCATTTTCGTCCCTAGTTTGCAGCTTTCTATTTAACAGTGATATCAAAGGAATTGCAAGGGATATGCATGCGTTATCATATGACAGATCAAGTGTAGCTTCACAAAAAACCTTTAGTACCTCAGTAAGATTCTTTATAATTTCCCAGTCCGAAGGCGAAAGAACGGCAATACGGCCATATTCCAAGCTGTATAAATTTATGGCAGTTTTTTGTTCAAACAATCTTGCTAACATGTTGTAAGTACTGTTCCATCTAACTTCAATATCCTGAATTAATGAGTGTACTGGTAATCCGCATTGAATTTGACATTCAGTCAATTTTCTAGAAGCCTGCTCGCTTCGTTTGAAGTGCCCTACAATATGTCTGCAAGTTTTAATGACTTGTTCGTGTTTTTCCTCCGAAAACAATGCATCTTTTACTACCAACTGTAACGTGTGTGACATGCAGCCTAAAGATTCAAATTGACCCCGCATAGCTCTGACCATATGTTGTGCTTTGTCACGCAAAAGCAGAAATAGTTTATTACCGATATTCCATTTGTCTATCATTTCTCGTAATTTTTCTTCAATGTACGATCCGGCGTGGTCATTTTCGAGTACTTGAGCACCTAGTATAACTTTAAAGCGTTGAGGTCCAATAATAAAATGGGCAGTGAGACTTACGAGCGAGCATGTTTTAGGAGGATTTGTCCATATATCACAAGTTCTACTGATCCACTCACATTTAGCAATCAAATCCTGTACTTTTTTTGTAACTTTTTCATAAGTTTGTGGCATTAAAGTGATTCTAAAATATTTTTCTGATTTTAAATTGTACTTTTGGGGACCATGAGGATCTGTA
Source organism: Ignelater luminosus (assembly GCA_011009095.1). Lineage (NCBI taxonomy): Eukaryota > Metazoa > Arthropoda > Insecta > Coleoptera > Elateridae > Ignelater > Ignelater luminosus. Next base: position 83,946 of record VTPC01001277.1, read on the forward strand.
AAATTAAGTCTTTTGAATGCCTCACTTTCTACTAAAGAGTATGGAAGCATATCGACAAGTATTAAATCCATAATACCTTTATCAATTCTGCGTGATATTTCATGTTGATCTGGCCATTTTGACGACTTTGAAGCCTGAGTCTGCGCGATGTTAGGGATTGTGGTCTGCACCAGTTTGCTACTACTGCCACTGTCAATGGTGGTTACTGAGGTTTGTGAATCATATCGCTTTAATTTAGCTTCAGATTTGTGTTCGTCGATTTCCAACTGACGTTTTAAATATTGTTTATGTTCTGTTTCATGGAATTTAGACAAATGTAGCTTCAAACCGGAAATAGTTTGCCTTCTAGGCTCGGAACTTCCCAGTGAATATAATTTATTGCGCTGTTTGCACTTAGCCTTAGATGAATCTGCTGAACTTTTTTCAAAAAATTGCCAAATGCTGTTTTTTACAGACATTGTCTTTTTATTATCGATGATTGAAGAATACTACAACAAAAGAAAGATTCTCTATTAGGTGTAATCAGTAGATACTTAATGCATTTTAAATTTAGGTAGGTATTTATATTCGTTGACTATTATAAATTTTATTGCATTCGATTTTAGTTTGGGGGTAGGTAATAAGGTTTTAAATCGAAAAACAGTAATGAAATATTAATTTTAATATACGGATCCTAGGTATCTATGTAATTACCTACTCATTTAATTATAAGTGTGTTAATTTTAGGTACCTACGTAGGTAAGTATCTAACTGTACTTGCCACTTGGATACCTTGGTAATAAGTATTAAAATGAACTTTGAAACTTTGAATCCATAATATTATCACCACTAATAATGCACTATAGTTGACTATAGTAAGTACCAAGTACCTAACTAATGTTTTGTTTAGGTAAGCGAGGTAGCATTAGCGAGAGGGTTAAATTAACCAAACAAATATTTAGATAGTTAGGTTAAACTTGATTCTACTATAACCTATGTATTAGTTTGTTATATTGAATTATTTTTTGACGTTTACTACCTACTCTTATGCTATATCACGTGATAAAACTTACCGAATTCAAAATAAATCACACGAAAACTCACATCAAACAAAACGAATTGCAAACACGAGCCAGTCACGACATGGTTAGGCACGTAGACGCGGCAAAATATCGTCGTCGCTTGGATGGAATTCAACGCGCCGAACATGACCGATCACAGCGCGAGAACTCCCGAATGCAGTTTCGGTTTCGGTCGTAGTTTCGGCAGGTTTGCCGCCGAAACCGAAACTAAACCGAAACCCGTTTTTTTGCCGAAACTCGACCGAAACCGAACTTTCGGTCGGACACTAGTTTTGATTTATTAATGAAAAGGAAAGGCAAGAACATGTGAAGATAAGTAATTTATGTTGCCTTGTATTCTGAAGAACAAATTTGTTTAAGTATATTTGGTGTTGATTTCAAATAAAAATAAAATTCTTGGCAGGATTTCTTACAATTTATTTTAGTAATTAACATTGCTTTAAGAACTGCGACTTGCAACTGCTTTTTCGCTCGTTCACAACTCAGTCGCCCTTTTAATGGATACACTAGTGCCGGGCAGACATAAAATATAATTCAATAATTATTCGAAAGTTCGTATGATTCAAATTATTGGTATGAAAGTGTTTAAACAATTCCACCCAACAACTTTCGGTTGAAATATTCCCAGTGTTCCATTCTGTCACCTTTTGCGGTATAATGTAGTTAGAAATAAGTGAATACTCAGCAAATAACACACATAACATTTAAAATACATGTATATGTATAATTAAATGGACTCCATCCAAATTGGAATATGTTAATATAAACATTTAAAACTGTTTGGAGAATCCTTTTTATTTATTAATTTGTACTCATCAAATACTTCTGTATCTTGGTTACAACTAATAAATCCTTTTTCAATCGATACATTAATTACACTTCGAATTTCTTCCTACATAGGTATTTTGGTTAAATTGGCCCGTTTATATATTGGCAATTCTTCACGGAACAAAGTCCACTGCTCTAAATATTTTTTGCTTATTTTATAGAACTCAGCATCTGTAGTTTTCGTATATTCTTTGTCAACACCACTGCAACCATCTTTTTATTTTTCGCGCCTTTTTTTCGAATTGTTGTAGTGGATTGTCCTCTTTCAGAAAACGGGACATTTCTGTGTCCCGAAACTGTGCTTAGGGACACCAGGATAGACAACCTAAAAATGGGATGGTCTCGTTCGATACGGGACGTACGGTCACGTTAGGTACACACGTATCTTGCAACTATAGATTTATACTGAAATTAGACTTAGTTTCCGGTGAAATTAAGTGATTTTTCTATATTAACTACAATTTGTGATATTTTAATTTTGTGTCATTGAATTCTGAAGGAATTTCTTAAATACCTCAAATCAGAAACAGTCTACTTAAGAATAAAAAAAATTAAAGAGAACATTGGGTAAAACTTACAAGCGACGTAAATCACGATATATATGAAAAAATCTGTAAACGAGTTTGTGCAAACAAAAAACAAGAAGATGAAAATCTTGAATTTGAACCAGTAACCGACGAGAATAATGTGACAGAGGAACAAAAAAAGCTAAAGAACAGAAAAGCACCCGGAGTGAACATACTCCAAATGAACTTTTAAAATTTGATAACCATGAACTCATCACAGAGTTAATCCTAATCTTAAAGAAGACTACCATACCCGAAGATTGGCATAAACGTTATAACGTGCAATCATTAAAATTTCAGCTTGTTCTACTTTCATTAAAATTATTATCAGTCAAATTGACAGTTTTATTTGTCAAATTGACAGTTTTATCTATTAAATTGGCAGTTTGCATTAAAAGCATTAGTTAGAAGAAAACTATAGAAGAATAACACTTCTATGCTCAGTTATGAAACTGAAGAACAACAAGGGTTCGGAAAACAGACCAAATGAAACAAATTAGGGAAAAAGCAATTGAATATAGCTTTCGATAAAGTTCAACTAGGCGATATGTACTGAAAATACTTGCACGCCACAACGTACATCCAAACATTATAGAAGTGATACGACATCTTAATAGCAACAACACTACCAGAATTAATTAATTACGGTATCGAAATGCGCTCAGATACAACCAGGACCAAGAACATGGTGTGAACAGCCAAAATGAAGGTATTGAAGGCAATAACTGATAAGACCCTAAGAGACGTTGAACCCTAAATCTGCGCAAAATCTACAATGCACGGTGTACTGCAATCTTTATTTCTTAAACCAGAACGGTTAATTTATTTGGCTTCAAAGTTTCTTTCGGACAAAACAGAATTGTACAACTGCAAAAATCCAACGACGATAACAAAAAAATAAGCGTGTCTTATTGATTTTAAGGCCTAAATTAAGTGGATTCAATCTATTAAATGGAATATATTCAGATATAATACGATACCTACAAATTTGATTCAAAGACGCCACTCGTTTACGTCAGGTTAATACAAATTTAAATTCAGTAATAGAAAAGTCGTTGTAATAAAAAGAAATTAGAATTTTTAAATTGGCTAGTACAAAGGTTTCCAGGTACGTCGCGTCGTCCCACTTTAATCTTTGTAGCAGTAAAGTTTTGAGTTATCTTGCCATAAAAATCATTGTAGATGTACATATGTTGGCGATCACTATTTGCGGATTTACACATTCACAAAGAAGTAATTTTTATAGAAACAAAAACTAACAGAAGTTAAACTTCAATATTTGAACGATCAGTGTTTAGGCTAAGCCGTTTAATATAATAGGAATGCTTCTAATGTAGAAAAAATTATTAGGTATCTCCAAAATACTAGAATTACCATGAATATACTGTAATGTAGTTAGATCACCTTCCTTTATTTCTATCTTCTTTTATATACAGGGTGATTCCGAAATAAAGGGTATCCTTTTAATAAGTGATAAGTGAGGCGAAAAGAAGACAAAAAATGAAAAAATAAAGTGGCTCCGTGAAAGTTGAAGATTTTGACAATTTTTCTAAATATTAAAAACTGAAGCCGTCTCTGGTTAGAAACAGAAAAGTGTTTCTTGTATTCTCGCCTTTGGATTAAAAAGTGAAAGTTAAGGAGATTTACGATGTTTGAGAACTATTTTAGCGCAAGGACGAAAATTTACCAGATATGCCTATTTTCTTAGAATTAACGCAGGTGTAGTAGCACAATGAACAATAAATGCCATCATAAGCTACCTCCCTGTACATTTTACAACTTTTCCTTCTTAAATCTGAAGTTGGGGAGATTAAAGAAATTGCGATAGCCAGCCCCAAATATGTTTAACATGCAGGGTTGTTGAAATACAATTATTAAAAAAATAATAACATAATTTATGTCACGAACAATAATTAGACTTCAGTCTCACAAGCAACATTTTAATTTTTTAGTATTATTTAGTTATTTGAATAGAAAACATCTTAAATGGCAACGGGTGCGTATGAAAGCTACTGCTAACTATCGCCTCTGTAAAAAAATTACTAACAGCAAAATTTTAATATTTTTCCGTTTACAGATTAAAAAGTAAAAGTTATAAACGTGTCCATTGGTTATTTATGGCATTGTAGAAACCAAAAAAACTATTATACCCCTCCCATAAATAACAAGAGCTACCTGCCTTGCCAAAGACAAGGACAGTCAGTCAACCCCTATTGATTTTTGCTTAAGTAAAAGTATCATAGCAGGACCGGCTTGGCCTAGCGATTAAATTTCAATCGCATTTTTCTCGGAAACTATGAAATTTCTACCTACCGTTTTTTATTGCAAATGTATGTACTATCACGCCGCTATCCACCTTTAAAAGGATATCCTTTATTTCGGAATTACCCTGTATACAAAGAAGTCGAAGTACACCCTGTATATGACATAATCAGAGATAAAATGTTGAGACTGTACAACTTTTGATAGAGTGACATTACACTAAACCTTAAATGTTCAATTTAATTTTTTAATTAATTTAATCTTTATTATCTCTACCAAGCAACGTCTCTGCGATTTGATCCGTCGTACGTCTGAAATCTACTGCAAAACGGGATTTAAATAAGATGAAGAGCTCTCTGCTAACTAAAATTGACATCCTTTATCCAATTGTTCTGAACCATAATTCTAATTATTCTTTTTGACATTTGTTTCCTTTTTATTCTATTATATCTCCGACTGGATGTGACAGTTCTAGTATTTATAATTTCAAAGTAATCACTACTTTTCTATGAAACAATACTTAACTTAAATACTAAATACTTAACATATTTATGTCTACATACCATAGAATTAATATTTTTACCTTTCTTAGGATTACAAGGGGTCTATTCCCTTAATCTGTCATTAACTGATGCTTATTGGTTTTCTGAATTGCTAAAATCGTACAATTCTGGAAGAATTTTGCATCATCTTTACAATAACCAAAAATAATGATTTGCGCTAAACATTTTTCTACTGTTTATTTCTAGAATATGTGTAACATCACAAGTGTCAATCAAAATGTTTATTAATATCACTTTAATAGCATCGATTAAATAAACTTTGAAGAGTCTTTCTAAGACTATACGATCATTACGATTAGCACTATAGAAAGTTTTGTAGATTAATTTTAATTGTTTTAATTTCAGTTTATTCCGCATACGTAACATTAGATAAGTTAATTATTAATTTTATATTAAAACATAAAATTAATTTCAACAAATTGTTATGTTTTGCTTCTTGTTATCTAATTGAGCTTTGGGATAAAAGTTGTTATTATGTGTTTGTTTAGTATAATTTTTATTTGTCATTGTTTGTAATGGTGCAGATAATATACTCGCAGTTCAGGTATTTATAAAAAAATTTAGATTTAAACTCTATCAATAAAATTTAGATTAAAATTTAGATTAAAATTTTTGTTGTAGGTATTAAGGTTGGTATTTGTGTCCATCCTACATGTAAAATTCATTCGTGGATAAATTCACGAAAATTAACTCAACTATTTTAATTAAAAGTTCTTTTTGAATAGAATTTTACGATTCTTCTGTATTCCATCACAGTATTTATGAATAGCTGTGATTGTTGAGAGGTTTTAAACAGTGGATGAATGGATTAAAGTTAATGAGAAATATCTAGTAATTATCTTGTTACCTAATTTTCTATTTTTTATTTCTTTTCTCTGCTTTGACAATTGCGATCAGCTTCGTGCGCGGTCTTCTGTTTTATAAGGCGAAATGTCTAGGTCATTTTGTATTTAATTATATATTTTCCCTAAAAAGAATTCAAATGCTCCAATTAATTAATTATTATACGCTGTGTTTCAATTAAAGCTAACTACCATGATTAATTATGTTCCTGGCCAGTACTGGAAAAAATTCCTGACATAAATTTTGTTGGTATTAAGTAACCTTTCACTTCTCTGAAGTCATACTCTCGAGACAATTTTAAATAGTAACCATGGTCATGTGATAACTCAATTGGAAGCTTATTTAATTCTGTCTACGATTGTAATTTTGTGCAGCTCAGTATCGAAGAAGAGCCCGCCAAATCGCGACAAATAGCTTTTGGCTATCTTCCTAATTTCAACAACTATCAGGTCGATTTTACTGATTCTCGGATGTATGATTCCAGTGGGATTCAATAGACACCGTTATTGCCTATCCAGATAGAAGGAGGGTTCATAAACCGCAAAAACTGTCTCAAACTAAATGCATAAAAATCCAGAAGTTTGAATATGTGGGTGCTGCATTTCGAAACTCGCCAGATTTTGTCGAAATTGAGTTTGGTTTCATAACAGTGCCTCTGGAGTAGGTAAAGTGGACATTTTATAAAGATATCAAAATGCCGCGCCATTTGGAATACTTATCCCTGCGTACAAAAGCTACCAAAATAGATTCTTCTCGGTTTTTTTTCTAAGTCTAGACAAAGAACGAAAAAAACTAGGAAAGTAAAATTTGGTTTGTGTAATTAGAACGCAACCCCAAGTAGATAAATTGCCGGTTGAAGACAAGAGATGGTGATTATACAAACGCGACTTGGTGCCATATTGCAAAATCCACGAAAATGATTAGATAGTGCATATCTCATGATTTGCTCTTGTTTTGTCTTCTGTTCTCCTAAAGCTAGAAATTTGTGGTTCATGGTAAAAATGACACACTCACAAAACATATTATCTTTAAGACTGAAAAAATATAAAATTAAAATGAGTGCAAAAATGGTTGCTGTATAGAAACGAAACGGACAAAATTTATACCGTTGGTATATGTTTGAATAAAGAAATCTGGAAAATTCGGAAGTTCTTAGTCTGAAGGCGAAAGCGTTAGCTTCATCTGTTATCCCTTCTAGACTATTTAGACCACACTACAGCTGACAGGATCTTTTGTTATTGTACACCACAAGATTATGACTTGTTTGGCAACTGCGCATATAACTTCTGCCAAAATATTCCTTGTCTTTGCAAGTAAAGTGTAGATCTCGTAAACAAGCCCAAATTGTTTGCGATTAAAAACATTTAACTTTTTATCAAGGTCTTGTATGTAATTAATATTAATGTAGTCTCTGATTTTCTAAATTTTTAAAATCAGTGAGAACTTTCTAGTTTTGCTTGCTGTTTCTACACGATGTGTTATTGTTGCACAGATACTAAATTCATGTCTCAGGCATTCAGTTAATTAATCAAAATATGTAAAGATCTAATTTAAATTAAAACTAATCAAACCTATAGTTTTGTCAGCAATTTCTTTCAAACTTAAAGCTTAATGATCTAGAAGAAGTGCATTGTTATGCCCATTTTAAACTCAATGGGAATTTCTGCGCGATACAAAAATCTCGGACTCATACCAATGTTCACTGTAATATTAATAAAATTTACAAATTGAACGAAAATTCAAAAGGACCCGTTATTTAAAGTAAAAATTTACTAAAAAGGGAGAAATGTCTACATGCAAATGCCTACTTTTACAGCACGTTCCCGAAGCATATTCAAAATATTCTGATTAAGAATAGGTTTATAAATAGTGTCTGTAATTATTTTGTCTGCGTTTCCGACCAACTGACGTGACGATGAATTTTATGCGAAATTATTTACATTTCAAACTCGACGCGCTCGCTGTCCTGTATATGCAAAACTCGGATAAGGTGTTTGAAAATTCCATTGAAATCCGGAAATGAATATTTATTAGAAAGGTACACACAACAAGGGGATTCGTGCTTTTAAATTTTAAGCTTCTTTAATAAAATAGGTTTTGTATAAATTGAATTTATTTTTTATGTTTATGTTCTGTTCCTTGTATGAATATCTAAATGTTTGCCTACATGTTTAATTTAAATGCTATTTTGGTCAAACAATCATGTATGTTTTCCATTTTCAATGACTAACTGTAGGATACAGCTTCTAATTTACATAGATTTAGAAAATGAAGAAGTACAATTCGTTTAAAAGTTTTCAAAATACCTTTAAGAATGCCTTATGGTTTTAGTAATTTGTCAAATTAGTGCTTATTGTTCGAAGTATGCTCGATAATGAGTAGTTTGCTGATATACAATTAGATGTACCAACCAATCAGCAAAACTCAATTTTAACAGATATTTAGAACAGTTCCTTCTATGTGGGTATAGCCTAAGCAGAAGTTGAACATTATGAGCACGAATTAGTCACATCAAAAACATCTTTGTAGTGTATTTGAGAAAAATCATTTTTCTCCTATAACTCAAAACCAAAAAAAGATACATAATAATACATAATATGATTGCACCAATAAACTCAGAAGGAAAAATTAGATGAGTAGTGTATATTTCGTTTTTTATAACTATCGTAGTTTCTGAGATACTATGCGTTTACCTCGAATTTGGACTTCCCTGTATGTATTGCTTCAACATATTATTAAAGTACTTAATTTATTATAATGATATTCCACGACGTAAAGTAAGAAGTTTAAAATACTTTTAAAGAATTGCATAAATGCCTACAGTTTTGTAAATTATTTAACAAAAGATAAGATTGTATTTGTAGGAGCTATAGTATACTCTCTCTAGCTGCAAACTGATATACGAATATCAGATAGTTACTTTTCTGCGGGATGTAGATGCAACTATAATGTTAAGCAAAGTTATTTTATGTATGCCTAATTAGTTAAGTAATAACAACTTATCAAAATAAAAACAAAGAGATTTAATTACAATACGCCAAAAACAATAAAATGCAGCCATAAAATGATTTGATAAAACTTTTGAAACGAAAAAGTTGACGGTAAATTTAGAAGTGACATAATCGAAAAAGATCAATTGATACGGGACGCTGATTTAAGCTAGAATGTTTACATGAAAAAGACAGAAAATGTGTGTTTTTCTGCGGGCTGTTTTCTACTTCCAAGCTTGTGAGTACTGAACAAGCAAATACTTTATTTGAAATTTATTAATTTGAACTCAGAGAGTTTCATTTCAGAAATGTTTGTATTAATTCTACAATAATCTACCGGCCCAGTGTTACGGCGTGTTTCAATATTGAAAACTTCTTTAAGCGATTGGAAATTACATCAAAATGAAAGTTATGCAAACATGATCTTTATAGAAATGTTCATTAAGTTGTTTTTAAAATTTCTCTAAATACCTTACTTCCTGAAAGGAACAGTTAGAAAAAAGATAAAATTAGTGCTCTTTCATAACTTTAACGAATTTATGTAATCGTATTTCCCACTTCGTTAATCCCTACAGCAAAAACCTTTCTTAACTTCTGTAAAACATTTCTGATATTCTCAGAACTTCTTTATCGGAGATATAAAGTTATTCAAATAAACTTTCTTCATAGTTTCAGATACACAGAAATCGTTGTAGAAATTCTGAATTTAATAACAATGCTCGATGACAAGAATACATCTGTTTTTTGCGTTTTAAATTA
>VTPC01001278.1:0-15895 GCA_011009095.1 Ignelater luminosus
AAGCAATGCATGTTCTGAATCGAATACTGTTGGAAATAACAACACACCGCTAGCGCTTTTTTTGCGGAAGAACGAAACGTTACAAGTATATTACACATACGAAATAAAAACAAAAATAAAGAATATTTGAACTGAAAAGGAAATTTCGAGGGAAACTAAAAGTAAAAGTTTACACGAGCATTTACAAAGCCATACTTACGTACGGAAGCGAAGCCTGGACACTAACCAGAAGCCAGGACAGCAACTACAGGCAACTAAAATTAAATTTCTGAGAAGGATCATGAGAGTGACTAGATTACACAGAATACCAAATGAAACGATCCAAAAAGAGGTAAAGGTTAAGTCTGTACTGCATTTTATAAAACAAGGCAATTAAGTTGATGGAAGCACCTGCAGCGACTCAGTGAAGAAATTCCAGTGAAAAGGGTATGAGGAGCAAGAGTTAAAAGCAAGAAGAGAAGAGGTAGATCAAAGAAAACGTGTAATGGAATGGTAAGAAAGATTCTGCAAGAGAGGGGAATAACAAAGGACAAAGCGATGGATCTACAGAACATAGGACAAAGCCAAGGCCCAAACACGAAACAAGAAGGAGTGGTCCATGTTTGTGTATAATAAACATTTATAATTGAGATGTATTTGATTTTGTTTTGTAATTAATATGTACTTGATTCGATTTGTATCCTTACACCGTACGGTAAAAGGGTTTGTGATAATATATACGTATATATGCAAACACAAGGTTTGTTAATTAAATTTCGTCATGCGCTTAAAAAACCAAAACTCGTAGAGTAACTGAGCTTATCTTAAAAGTTGTAGTATCATGCTACGAACTCATAAACTCTTTCACAACTAAAATTACTAAAAAGACTAGAGAAACCTTAAATACCACCAGGATCAACTGACCTTTCAAGAATAGCACAGCTGGAATACACAGTCCAGGATGACTTCAAAATAATGAGGTTGAAATTTAACCCAACATTACCTTGCGGGTTGACAACACTCATGGACTTTCAAGGCTATTTGTTCCAAAGCAATTTCGTAGTCAAATATTCCAGAGACTGCACGACATTGTCACGCAAAACCAGAAAAAGTGGTTTCTTATGCCCGTACAGATCTAAAGAGAGAATTGCACACAGAAACACAAACGTTGACGATGGGAGGGGCTTACAGATAACTTACCATAAATTGAATTAGGGTTCAATAATAAAATTCAAAACGAACCTCACTTACAACTTGAAGATATCAGAAATCGAGAAGGGCGCCAGAAGTCAAGTCAAGGTCATCACATTCGCTGGTTTGGCTGCGCACCAGGAACACCCTGCATTTAATAAAATACCCTCGTAGCAATGAACACTCTTTAATTTACCAGAAAAATTTAAAATATCTTAAGATCCTATTAGGTTTGCATTAAACAACTCGCTGTAATTCGTTAAACAGGAAAATGCTATAAACTTACACAAAATGATTCACTGGTTACTGGCTACTTCCGACTGCAGTGTTAAATCTAAGATTTTTCTAATGATACAATAAAATAACTATTCAACACATCAATATTAGTCCAAAGGTCTGGTTTACAATACCCGTGCATTAGTTTCAAAGAACAGATACATATTTAATGCTTAACCTGAAATATTGAAAAAAAACACTACACAAATAAAATACCAAGATAGGTTGGCATTTAATTTATTAATAAATAAAAGAAAAGAGTTGCATATAAGTAAACACAGTAATTTAAACATTGCAGAATAAAAAAAATGTATGGAAACAAAAATTCCTGAACATGTGATTACTAAATTATTAAAGTTCATCGCAATAGCAACAAAATATAAGTTAAACCGCATATCTTATGACACCGAAATAGAAGATTTCTTGACTAAAACTTTTCAATGACAAAATCACAAAATTTTACTGACTGATTTTACACTAGACGACGCGGCAGCCGGAGTGATCAGTGATCCCTCACAGTTTGGTTCCTAAAGCGATACACAAAGTTACTTTTATTTGTTGGCAGAGAAATGCCTTAATGCAAAGCACTAGTACACACATTTATACTTAATTTCACAAGATTATAAACAAGTGTTTATTGCTAGCAGTCAAAATTTCTGGGAAATATTTATCGAACGTTAATTTTCTTTAATTACGAAAAATTTATGTCTACCTTCGAGATTCAGTTTCAAAACGAGAACGAAGTGGACGTTACCGTATTGCCATCTCAATCTTAAGCTGGACGGTATTCTGGTTGAAGTAACATTAACCCACGAACCACACACTCGAAGATTTTCTTTTTCTCTAATTACCCGCAAAGTTCAATAAACACATCCAACTTGACAGTTGTAACAAAATAGCTTGAAATCTGTTTTTTAAAGAGCCTCGTAAATAAAAGGAACTTGTGGTAAAATTATATTATCGACGACCCCAAAAGAAAAGATCCTTGAAGACGGGACTTGACTCGCTCTTTTCGCTGGCTGACACTGACCCTCTGCAGGCTCAAATTTGCATCAAGTGCGCTAAGATTAAACTACGCCTTAATTAGATGCAACTATATTAACCCTAGGTAAGACAAGAATAACAAAACAAACACCTCTGTCTGACACGATGCGATTTTCCATTCGTGTTGAGACTCGCAACAAACAAAGAAATATCAAAATGAAAACCCAATTTCACTCATAAATCATGTATAGATATGGCACATTCCGTATGCGCGATGGAAAATTAAATGTACTTAACCCATATTAGCTCCCTAAAGATCCTGAGAGGTTGGGAATTGCCTCATGATCTCAAATTTGATGTAGGTGAAATTCCCATCTACACGTTGTAGTGAGTAGTAGCACTTAGGAGACTAATGTAGACGGAGACCGAGTGTTCGCCGAGATAAGTGTTCAAATTATTCTTCGGATTAGGAAGGGCACTCTATTGCCCTGGGTAGGAAAAATTGTCCCCGAAAGCGGATGAACTGCAAAAGTGATCAACGCCATTAGAATCAGGAAGGAAACGAAAACCACCTTGTTATATTCTCTAGTTTTCATGTTATTAATATGGCAAGCAATAACGATAGCAAAGAAAACATTACTGGCTATGGGATTCGGATACCAAGGCCCGACAAAAAAGTGATAGGGCTTCTTCGGTCGTCATCTTGCGAAACAACTACCAAAATCAAAACAAAGGCGACTCAGACCGACTCGAACCAAATTTGACAACTAGATTTAAACTATCCAAGATACATAAACTAGCCACGTGGAATATCAATAGTATTCACAAAGCTGAAAAAATACATAATACCAAAATGAAATGAAAAGACTAAACATAAACATACTTGGGGTAAGCAAAATGCGGTGGCCTAGTTTAAAAAAAAACAGTAATTGATGATTACACTGCGTACTACGCAGGAATGTCAATCATAGAAATGGCATTGCCATAATTATTTTGAAAGAAGCTACCAGAGCTGTTACTGGCGTTATAGAACACTCAGATAGAATCATAATGATGCAGTTAAAAACTTGTATAGTAAATCTGAACATTATTCAAGTTTATGCGTCTACGACAGATTATGAAAACAAAAAAATTTTATTGTGATTTAAAACAGGTTTTTAATTTGACAAAAAAACACGAAATAACAATTCTCGTGGGTGATATAAATGCCAAGATTGGTAATGGCAACAAAGATTCTATAATAATTGGAGACTTTGGATTCGGAAATCGTAATGACACAGGTGATAGATTTGCAAGGTTTTGTACGAAAAGACAACTGGTAATAACTAACACATTCTTCCAGCTTCCAAAGCGACGCTTATATACTAGGACTTCACTCGCAGACACGCAGCAGAAGATAATGAGAAACCAAATTGATTATATATGCGTTAATACATAAAAGATATAGAAATTCAATACTATCAGTGAAAACATATTCCGGGGCTGACGTTGCCTTCAAATCATAACTTGCTAGTAGGAAAAATACGAACGCGTTTCAAACAAAGAAATCTAACAAAACAATAATAAGACTGGACCATCAAAAGCTAAACTTTAAAGAACTTTGCCAAGAAATAACAAGTGAGCTGAATGAGAGCCTGGGCGAAATTCAGAAGGATAATAATCCTAAAAATCTCTAGAAAGATTGTACGAGAATATTTCGAGAAACTCAAAGTAAACTAACTACAAAAGAAAAACAACTAAACAATGTTGAATGGCAGGATATTTTGACCCTACTGGAAAAAAGAAAACAATACAATAATAATAACATACAACTATACACAAGCATACATAAAGAAATTAGGCAAAAAATTCGAGAAGCAAAAGCTGAATGGCATCGCCGGAAATGTCACGTCAAGAGATACGACCTTTTTATCTGCATAATCGATTGAAGGAAGTAGCAACGTTAGAAAAACTTACCATCTTAACTGTATAGAAGACAGAAATACAATACTAGATATAGAGAAACAACTAGAAAGATGAAAAGAATATGTGTCTGAATTATTCGAAGATAACAGAAGTCAAATACAAAGAACCAGTACTAGATCTGGGCCTTTAATAACAAGATAAAGCAGAAAGAGGAATTAAATGAGAAAAAACAAAAAGACGACAGATCCTGACCAAATCTGTGCTGAAACACTAAAATAATGTGGTGAACAAAGCATCAGAACACTTACAAAACTGTTAAATCTGATGTACGACACAGGTATAATTCCGGAAGATTGGCTCAGATCAACCTTTATAGTGATACCAAAAAACAAAAAAGCCACAAAATACAGTGATCACAGAACGATTAGCTTGATGAACCATGTTTTAAAAATCTTTCTAAGAGTGATACATGCTAGAGTTCTTAAAACAATTGACTGCAAAGTTGGGAAAACGCAATTTGGCTTCGGAAGCGGTCTAGGCACGCGTGAAGCATTATGATAATTAACGATAAGTAAGACCCAAGCTTTAAATTTAAAAGTAGAATAATTAAGGCACTTAAATATAGACCTTCAAGTAAGGATGCTTAGATGCTATTTTTTTCCTGTACTGTTGTAAGGAGTGGAAGCATGGACCGTCACTAAGACGTTTGCAGGCTTTCGAATGTGGGCTTATCGACGGATGTTGAAGATCCGGTGGAATGACCGCATAACAAATGAATCTGTTCTACAATGTCTCAACAAAACAACAGAAATAGTAAATACAATTAAGCTCGGAAAATTAGAATGTTTGGGACGTGTAATGAGAAACCCTGAAAACTACGCCATTTTACACCTGATCATTTAAGACAAAATACAGAGTAAAAGAAGTATCAGACTTCATGCCTTAAAGACCAGCGGCAATAGTTTAAAAAAAACAAACCTACAGCCATGATAGCCAATACGTTAGCCAACATGATAGTCAACGATCGTTAGCGGTCACGACACACGAAGAAGAAGAACCCATATTAAAACAAACTCGGCCTGGGACAGCGTTTCTAGTCGAAAATGCGATAAAGAATTTTTTTTAAAAAACCACACGCGTGTTAAAATAAATATCGTACAACTAAATTGAAAAACACTCGTTCAGAGTAAAAGAAACAAACATTTTATAAACGAAGAAAAAAAACTAAGTTTCACAAAGTTACCAAAATACCATTAAACTTTAAAATAACATATAGCATCAGGGGCACAAAGAATCTAATCGAAAAACGATACACCTAGTCGAACACAAATCAAGACGTCAAGTATTGGGTTCAGACAATCTATACAAGAACCAGACCATGGTTTTGAAAAAGTTCATAATAATCTGCTCTATCAACCATAAGATTAAAGATTTAAAACTGTTTAATGTACCATTAATAAATTCTCACGATGGCCTGAAGCTATTCTTCTAAAATATAGTAATGTAGAAACTGTAGCAGATGCTTATATAAAAATGGTCTACAAAACATCAGTTATTATTTCAGTTTAACTATAATACTGCGTAATCAATCTCCTGTAGGCAATTTGTAACTATTGCATTGATTCCGTTTTTATTGCATCTTTATCTCTCTTGTATTTTTTCTACGAGCTAGAACAGATGCTTGCTTAAACAGCTAAGACAACTCTATTATCAAGCAGTCTGGAAATCTATTTTATTTTAATCTATTTCCAGACAATTTGATAATGAAATTGTCCTAGTTTTTTTCTGTATCAATATAACTTTAGTATACATTTGAATTTCGTGGCGCACGAACGCGTTGCCTGACTGCTGCAGATATCAAGTACGCTGCGATAAGATAAAGAATAAAATCCGTCACATATCTTCGCCGAATTTATTAAATATAATAAACATAACAAAATCAATTAATACATCTATTCAAACGGGATAAATCTTTTCGGGCTGTAATGGGCCTGGCCCGTCCATGCATGGCCTACCAATAGTTAGTGAAACGCAATATTCTTAGCAACAACAATCCAAACCACATACCAATCCAATCTTAGTCTCAACCACTACAACCTCATACTACAAATCAAGTAACAGAAAGTGAAACACATTATTATGAAGAATGCGATGACGACGTAGCCTTAGACAACACGAACAACCATACTAGGGACTAGTAACAAATAAGGTCCTCTAAAAGGAAAAGATTATCCAAAACGCACATATCTAATGCAAATCAACCAAAGATTAATGTTTCTAACCGCTTCTCACTCCTAACATAAAGCACAAATGAAAACCAACAAACACGCAAGAAACCCCAACAGCTCCTACATCCAAACCACTTCCCATATTTATACAACAAAATGAAAGAAGAATTTATAAATATTGTTGAGGAAGAACAATACACAACTAAATGCCTTACAAATAATGTAATTCAACTTAACACTTCAAATTCAGACATTTACCGTAAATTTATTCGATACATAAAAGAAAATAATATAATTCAGCACACCTACCAGTTAAAATAGGACCGAGTCTGTGGAGTAGTACTAAAACATGTGCACCATACGACACCAACTGCAGAAATTGTAAAAAGAACTTGAAGAGCAAAGAAAATAATAAAGACGTCTACAACATTACACAGCTCCAAAACAAAAAAATTACAATAGAACCTCCGAAAGCAAACAAAGATATTGCACAATGTACAAGGTGTCAACAATACAACCATACTAAGACATACTGTAACAAACCATATGTCTGCGTTAAGTGCGGAGGCCAACATGACACCAAAATATGTACAAAACCACGAAAACCTAGGGCTACATGCGCTTTGTGCAATGGCACACACCCAGCCAATTACAAAGAATGCGCTGTATACCAAGAACTTCTAGCAAAATACCAACCAAACAAGCAACCCCCCTCCCCCAATACAAATTCCCAGACCCGCAATTTTCCTTTGCTACCTACACAACAAACGAACCAAACCTCTAATAACATGCCAATCTGTAATATTCCATCACACTCACAAATTGTACAATCCCAACCCTTGCCCTCCTATGACATGAGTTTACAATTCCTCAACGAGTTTAACAACCTTTTCAATCAACTAGTACACCAAAACAGTATGATAATCAATCTACTAACAACTGTCATTAATAAACCTATTCCTTAATGACTAGCTTTGTAAGAATAGCTCTATGGAACGCCAATAGCCTACAGCAAAGAAAAGCGAAAGTTGAAACATTTTTGTAAATGAACAACTTTGATTTCCTACTTGTGGCCGAAACACACTTTACTGAACGAACATTTATGAAATTTTCTCACTTTGAAATTTACCATACAGAACATCCTAACGAAACTGCCCATGGAGGCACAGCTGTAATTGTTCGCAAAACTATCAAACACCATGAGTTACCCTCATATAAAGTAAACTTTCTACAAGCCAGTAGTATGCAAATACAAGAACTTCCGACACCAATAAATATCTCAGCCGTCTATTGTCCTCCAAGACATAATACCACCAAGCAAATGTTACAGCCTTTCTTTGATGTGTCGGGTACAAAATTTGTAGCAGATGGCGATTATAACGCCAAGCATACACAATAGGATGCCAGGCTGTCAATAACAAAGGGAAAAGAAATGCTTAAACTTATAACCGACAATAACTATAACTACCTATCAACTGGAAGCCCCACCTACTGGTCGACTAACACAAACAAAATCCCAGACCCTTTAGACTTCTTTGTTCTTAACGGATTCTCTTCTAATTATAATGATATTACTTCGTGCAATGATTTGTGTTCTGATCATATTCCAGCGATTGCCATCCTAAGTGCAACAATAATCTTCCGAAAGCCAAAACCGACACTACGTAATTACAAAACCAACTGAAAGACATTTCGTAAACAAATAGAGCAAAACATCAATACGAATGCAAGATTACAAACAAATGATGAACTAAAAGCAGCAACTAACCACCTTATTACAACTATTCAAGAAACTAGTTGGACGGCTACCACAAAATTAAGGAACTTAAAAGCTAATATGCCAAATCTTCCCTATGAAATCACACCAGTTAAGAAAAAGAGAAAGGATAGAGCACAATGACAGCAAACTCATAACATTAAAAAACTTAACCAACTAAACAACAAACTAAAAAACAAGTTGAAAGAAATATGACACTTTCCAAATGTATCTCACCTCACTCTCTGCCAAAGAAAACACCATCAGGAAAGCCACAAAGAGCTTCAAGAAACCAACCACACAGATACCACCTTTAAAAAGTTCAGCAGGCTTCTGGGTAAGATCAGACGAAGAAAAGGCAGAAAAATTTGCCCAACATTTAGAGACAACTTTCACACCATATACGGACGTAGAAAATATCGAAATAGAAAACTTCGTAAACTTTTCCCACCAGATGTCCCTCCCCATTGAAAAGTTTATCAAAACTGAAATCAAAAAAGAAATAAAGCTACTGAACAACAAAAAAATCACCGGGATACAACCTAATTGATGCGATAGTACTTAAACAATTACCTGATAGAGAAATACAATTTCTACAAATTTTATTTAACGCAATACTGCGCCTTTGCTATTGGCCAGTACAGTTAAAATTTGCCCAGATCATCTTCATACCTAAACCTAGAAAACCTGATAAAATAAATTCTTATCGTCCCATAAGTCTCCTTCCAATGATATCCAAGTTGCTGGAAAAACTATTGCTGAAAAGAATCCGCCACGATGGACTTCAAGGCGAATAGCTGCCAGACCACCAATTTGGGTTTTGCTACCAACACTGAACAATCTAGCAGTGGCACAGACTTATCAACTCCATCCAGTCAGCCCTCGAAAATAAAATATTCTGCTTAGCCAAGCATTTGATAGAGTTTGGTACAGAGGAGTACTATTGAAAATCAAACAACTACTACCAAATGTTCCAAAGTTACCTAGAAAATCGCCACTTTTAAACAAAAATTAGAGATGAAGCCTCGGATATAAAACAAATTAGAGCAGGCGTACGGCAAGGGAGCGTGCGAGGCCCTTTTCTATATTTGTTATTCACATATGATATCCCTTCCATGAAACAAAGCAGCATAAGCACATTTGCTGATGACACAGCGCTATTAGCTTTCAGCGATGATCCGGCAATGGCATCAAGCTTATGACAAAGACACCTAAAACTTGTGGAAAAATGGATGACAGCATGACGAATAAAAATTAATGAATGTATTGTTCCGATTGCTAATAAACTGTACTCAAGGAAAATATGACTTTATTTTGTATTAAGGCGTTTCAGAAAATATTGAGTCTTATAAATATGATTAAAAATTTTTTATGGTTTGTTTGTGTCTGGAATATTCCGTCTTGTGTCCGGGACATGTCGCAAAGATTGTCGACGCGTAGCGAGGTGTTGGAAGCAGAAACTTTTTAATAGAAATTGCACGTGCTGTTGAATTTACCAAGTGTTTACGTAATTTTATTGAACGCGATCTCGTTGATGTGAATATTTGAATTCTTACAGCTTTATCAAGATTTCACATAATAAAACTTACCTACTAACGATTTATTGTGATCTTGAAAATTAGATTGTTATCGAGAATTAAGAAAATTCGATACTTAACAAAATGTTGATTACACCAACGCTTTTGGTGAATTTAAAAGAATCGACTCTACAAAACCTGCAGGTTTAGCGAGTGAAAAGTCTATAGGGTGGAAATAACTAAAAAAGAAAAAAAATACCTAGACTAAATGATCAAGACAGGGAAATGGTGCTTAATGTATTCCAACTATATTACTTTGATTAACAAAGTAGTTACATTATGCAAATTCATGCTTGTTAAACTCCTAGTAACACGAATAACTATTTCCCGTCTAAAATTCAATTTCTTACATCCTCAAATTGAGATAATGTCAATACCAATAAACCTTCTGACGGCTTTCGAATCATATTATTTACTTGAGGATTATTCACAATCAAAGTCCTCAAGTTACACACAGTCCAAATAAAGAAAATAAATTCTTACAAAGATAAATTAAGGAATAAAACAAAACGAAAGAAACGGAAACGTTTTTTGATTACGCTAGAACGTCTGCGTGAGATGTTTGATATTTTATATAGAAAAAAGCTAGAGAATTTTATTTCACACTATAATTTTCACGCCGTGGGATGGTGGATAGTACTAATTCGAGAACCATCGATTAACCGGAGAAGTGAAGAAGTAGAGCACGAATTCTAGAGAAACACGTACGGATCAAATAACCTAATTACCAACCGTACTCGTACTTCCATTTCTTACTTTTGCCCGTAAGTTAGCGACTTCCGTTAAAGCAGCAGCAGCAGCAGCACTTGGCCACCGGAATCGGAAGTTATATATGGCCGCTGCTTCAATTTCGCTTTCATCTAAAAGGCTCCCTCAGCTTTATACGTATTATTTATTAATGTTCTGAACATTACGGTGCCATAATCCTCATAACTCTGTCAAATATGTGTTGAGAACATTGAGAATTTATATCTACCTGTAGGGCCTGTACTACCCCTTTATGTACATTGTTCGCGTTTAAACTTATTTTAATGACCTCTCCGGTGAATGCACACGTATGGCTTAATGAAAATAATTAAATAATCACTTTGTAAAATACTTTTGGCATTTTCCGCTTTATTAATTCATGTTCGCAACGCACTAAGCGTTATTATTATGTCCAATAAAGAAGGATTAGAATCTGGAAAAAATTCGCTGTATGCTCCGGAAAAAGCCATTTACGTACACATACATACATTTCTATCGACCGCAAGCATGTTTACTACTCAAAAATGCTGAAAACGAACATTTGAGGCCTTATAAGGGAATGTTTTGAATTTCTCTTGAGAGCTTAAAATATAGATCGATGAGGAGTTGATTTCAGTAACTGCAACACTCGAAAACCGAGAGAAATAAATACATAGGCAAATGTAGCATGTTGAAAATACGTCTATAAGTTTTGTTTTAGAAAATAAAAAAAGATGTGTGGTGTTAGTTTTAGTTAGTAGCTTTTATCTGATAGGCAGACAGGAAAACATTAAGAGACATGGAGAATGTGACATTATTAAATACTACACACTTCTTAGGTGAAAGTATTTGAAGCAGACAATTTAGATAAGAAGTAAAGTTGAAATTATAACTTGTATAATTATAAAACTCGTTATTTTAAAGTAAGGTTTAGTAACGCTCTTGGGAATCACCAAGAGAAATACTTAGGTTAGGTGTGATGTTGTAGGCAATGCTAAGACGGTGTTCATGATGACCCAGAAACGATACTCCTTTAGTATAACAAAAAATTTGTATACTGTTGAGTCATAGAAACATAAATAAGTAAGTGCCCCATTTACAAAAAATTGCGTTTCTCCTCCATGCCTGAAATAAAGTCCAAAGTAAATTTTCTCAGATCTTTTCTTTGCTGTTTTTCTATTTTTTTTTCAGCTTTAAAGAAAATTGAGTATTTTAAAATTTAGCGAATATCTAGCAAGTCGTGGATGTTCTCAAAAAAAACAAAAACATCAATATTGATTTCCATAATAGGCAACTTTGTTTTCATTTAACCGATTTTGAATCTCTTGCGATTTTCGGAAGCTTAATTTTCGACTTTAAGACATACGGACAGGAAGTGCCAAATTCGATAGTATTAAATAAATATCTCTCTTATTAAGGTCTATCTTTTCAAGGAAAATTCACTGGTAAAAACAAAAGTCGTCAGCTCTTGTTTAAAAATACAGCAAGATAACATCGGAAGAAGTTTCTCAATAGTGAAGGTTCCTGGACAAGTTCAAAACAGACATTTTACACTCGAGTTGTAGACAATATCTTTTGCACGACAATATTAAAAAAAATAGAAAGAGAAAAATATTGACGGCAGATTAAAAAATAAACTTGGCCAAGATCATAAGTGCGTATAATCATCGATACGGCAATAGGTGACAGTGATGTGCCAAATTTACTGCAAACGTTTATAGTTGTCAACTTTTGAGACTGACCAAGTTGCTTTTAACATTCCATCCACTGTCGCTTTTTTGTTTTGTTTCTATCTTCTGGCTGATCTAGCCAAATCTTCTTAACACTTCTTTGGTTATTCATTCTAACCAAAAAAACCAAACCATCATAGTCGGACTTTGTTTAACTATGTTTACTAATTATATTTCTTTTTATATGTTTATTAGTTCTTCGTCTCCAAACTTCTCCACCTTTATTACCACTAAAAATGCTTTTAAGAACGTTCTTTTCTCATTATAACGTTTGGTTTCTTCACGATGCAGTTGTCCATAGAAAATTCTTAAGACTGGGTCTTAATTTGTAATGTCATTTTCTAAACATGCATACCTATCCGGACTCGGCTTTAAATTTTGCTTGAGTATTCGCATTTCGTACAAATTCATTATTTTACTTTATCTTGAAACGTTGGTTAATTTATTTATATTGTTAGATAAATCATTTCTTCGTTGTGAGAACGTTTTGTTTAGGCTTTATCCATGAAATTTGATATGTAATTCCAGTCATTTTATTGTCAAAACGTGCCTTACTTTAATTTTTAATCGTCCGTAGATCTTTAGTATATTTTTATGTCGTTATAGATTAGAAAAATTTATGTTTATATTTGGGCTTTGTTTATGAAATCATATTTTTGTCGTGTGTAGATTCATGTCTGGATGAAAGGTCGCTTTACACTAGAAAAATAACGTCTGATAAATTTCCGTTTTCAATTTACCGTCTGTGTTTTATTTCATATTGCAGTGTACCTCTAACTTGTGGTTTTTTGTGGGACGCTTATGCGTCAGGAAAATTTGAAGGGTCGTTCGGGGAGTTGAATCTGATCTGTGAAAGAGGCTGTAACGTTCATTTTTTTATAAACTTACATGCGTCTTGCCCTCACTAATTTTGGTTATCTTCACTGGGTGCTGTTTAATATCTTTAATCTATGTCACCGTTCCTATAAGAATTCGTACAAAAATATATACTTTTAGACCACCTTATATATCATTGAAATGAAATTTTAATAATGTTGCTTGTATTAAATTTATGTTGCACATGGGAATTTTCTTTGTACTGAAAATCTTATAGATTATTTCGTTGTAATTACTATGGGATGGCCCGGATTGATCTTATTTTGTGATCTATAGTTATCTCTAGTTGCCAGATGTAGTTTAAGCAAACTTCTTTTGCTTTTGTAGAATTAATTTCTGCTTGTTTTATATGATTTCACTCGTTTATTGTTCTGTTTGACTTTTATTTTATATCAGCTAATTAACAGAGGTTATCTTTTTTCGCTCATTTGGCTAATGATTGGCTATTAGATTCAGAATAGGTAGCTTCAGTTTTGGTCCATTTCTAGCGTATTCCTTGCGACTTTTTTCAAATTTTTTTAAATATTTGCCTTTTGCCTAAATTTCCTATTCACTTATTTAGGTTTAAGCAAATTGTTTGTTTGCCTCATTAGAGGTTCTATTGTTTTCAGTAATATTTAATTTGTTATCGTAAAGGAATACGTGTTTTGGGCAATATTTCGTGATTAGTTTTTCAAAGGTTAAATTCTCTTGAAATTTTCGGACCAATCCGCAGTTGTCATATATCCCTTTGGTGTCCTCAAACTGGCTTTCTGAATGCTTATTGGTTGGAGATTGTGCATTTTGCCTGCAGGCAGTTTAGACGGGGGGTCAGTTTTAAGAACTCGCTTATGACGAACGGGTGTGCTGATCAACCGTTCGGGTTGTGGTTTCTAGCCGTTTAAATTTTGTTGTTTCCACTTTGAGGAGTGGTGTTTAGTGTTATTGTGAAGGCCATCCTTGAATTCGGGGATTACCTCAGTTAGCATGCTTCGTTAAAAAGCTTCAAACGTACTGAAGGTATGTTAGACGGTCCCGTCTTTTACTTTGTTCTTATTTGCTCCGTGTTCGTCTTAGCTTTTATGTGGAGGCCAGCAAATCTTCTTGAGAGAGCCTGCAGCTCCTTGAGAGAACGAGGTCGCAGAAGACGGCAGTATTAGTGGGGGTTCCTTCCGATGCTGTAGTGGGGAGCTGTTCCATCCCTTCCTAATGCGCTAAGAACCCTCATGGAACCTTGGAGCTGCGCGTCACCTCGAGAATTTTAGACGTCATCTCCTGATTGCAAATACGGTCGCCCGTCGCATTGTGTTACAGGACTTTAAAAATTTTATTGTCGGCTTCTTTCCTTAGGAACGGTTAACCTTTATGAATTAGTTAATTGTAATTTATTGGATTTCCTTGTCACTAAATTGTTTACTAGATTCATTGAAATGTTACACTCTAATTATTTTTTTTTTGCTTCATGATGTTTTTTTGCGCTCTGAGTAAGCTTAGAGTTAAATTTTTTCCGTAAAGTTGCACTAAACTTTTTTTATGAAAAGCTTCTGTAAATAAAACTGAGTCTTTTTAAATCTTGTTGAGTTAAATAGAATTTGCTTTTGAATGATTTAAGATTGAATGTTTATTTGAATTGAATGGTTTCATACGGGATGGGCCAAGTATTAGAACAGTTGTGTTTGGAATTTTGTTTCAGGTCATGAAGAAGCTTTTGTTCGGTCTGACATAGCTATTTCAGCTGAACCTGCTACTTTAAAGTAAGTTCTTGATTTTTTTTCATTTGTTCTGACGTGCTCCCTGTCGTTTTTTGTGATTTCAAATTAAATTTATTAACTGATTTGAGAATTTCAATTTACTCTAGGCTTAGAAGATTTTTAATAAGACTAAATAGAATTTTTAATTTGTATGCTCCATTTTTTTGAGCTTCAATAATCATGCTAATAATTTGTTGATAGTATTAAATTATATAATACTTGGCGCCAATTTTTTTGGGTTTTTCTGTATAAATATAACTGCTTCAGTTTAATATATTGGTACGTTAAATTATTTGTGTTTTATTGTGTTTTTACCCTCGAATTATCCACGCTCAAGGCCACCCCTGAGCTCAGCCGGCCTAGGACATAAGGGTCCTAGTTTGTTAGAAATTTAATTTGGTAACGCAAGGTCGCGTTACAAGGCAGGTTGACCCTTCGGGTGTCAGCCGCGCTCGCTGCTCGCGCTTATCGTTCTATTAACACAACCAATATTGTGCCGTGATTTCCATTTTAAAGTTGTTTTTGTGAATTACTTGTACCGTACTCCTTTAAATGCTGGTTTTGAAGAAATGTAACGACCGCCTTGGTCGGATCTTGACTTGGAGATTCACGAGTGCAGAAAATACGTCTCTAGTTGTTTTATTTTATCTCTCAGTTGAGTTGCCTTCGTCTCCCACGTGGAAGATCGTGATGTGTTAATCGAGAATTTTGATTCGATTTCCATCGTCGAGATTTGTAAAAATTCTTTATTATTGTGGAGGACTTGGTTATTTGTTTTGGTGGAACTGTTTCGTTCCTGTTATTATTTGATGTGAAAGGTACAATCTCTCCTGTGTTAAATTAAAAGTTATGTGAATTGTGAAAAAGGCCAATAAAGTGTTTTAAATCTTGTAAGTTTAATAACGTCGATCGTCGACCTCTCGTAGTCACGTTATTT
>VTPC01001278.1:16295-40939 GCA_011009095.1 Ignelater luminosus
GATCTTTGATGTTTTTAAATTGTGATTAGTTTGATATCTTTAAAGGTATATTTGATATTACGTTTTGTTTTGTTGTATTAAAAGGTACTTTAATGTGCTTACTAGTTAGTCCTTCAGATTTTATGCATTCATGCATTTTTCTTTTTTTATGTAATCTCTGTAAAGTAATTTCCTTATTATTGTGCTGATGACCTTTGTGGTCCATATTTGAATCTTTGTCAATCATTTTTTTTCATTTTAAAGTTGTAATACATTTACTGTGTGCCATCTATTTCGACATTTCATTTATTAAGCATTTTTTGTGATGTACAGGTAATGTATCGTTATAAGTTGTTCCAGCTTTCTAATTTCTAGTAACAAAGCATTTTGAGTTTATATTAATGTTTGTAGTTCTAAATTACTAACTATGACGTCATTTCATTCTTCACGTAAAATTGTATAATTTACTACAAAATAAAAAAAATTATAACAAATTAAAACCATATAGCTTATTTTGCGCCGCCCTGAATAATCGTTTACGTACAAAGTAGTAACATAGAGCTCGCTATTTGCAAATACCATATATCTGGTTGTTTATCTGTAAGTAAATATTGTGCATTGACCGAACGCAGAAATATTCGTCGGAGACCGTTAATAATTATTTCAGTATAAGTTGCATTAATTAAAAGAAATTTCTCAGTTTGTTTATTATAAGTTGAACTAAAAAATTATATTCTTCTGTTTGTTTCGTCTTGTAACGCGAACAACAACAAGAAATTATTATTCTGAACGAATTATTTTATTATTTTGTTTTTAATATATTTGTTAAACTATATTTTTGTGTTTGGATTTTTTTGCTTGAAGCAACTATAGGTACACAAAACGATTGTAAACCGTGGCGGATTGGTTCAATAAAAGCCGTTGTTCAGACCGTAGAGCTCCGTATGCTCAATCGCTACAAAATATTTAACACTAAAAACAGCTTTAATATACTATGTGTACCTGTTACATTCACTTTATTAAGCAAAAAAAAGTAGCCTATACCACCCAACTGCTAACAACACGTTTATACCACAAATAGCAGGTTTATTTTAAGACCAATACGGAAGGAAAGGAAAACCACCATATCTAAAGTATCTTCTCTAGTAAACAGCACAATTTGATGTCTTCAAAAGTTAAATTCAAATCCGAAAATAAAATAGTCCCGCGATGGAATTTTTAGGCGATGACGACTAATAAAGATAGTAGAAAGGTTAAAGCGTAATAAAGGCGTAAGAAGCATTGCTTGCTGGAATGCAAGAACTCTTCTCCAGTGTAGAAAACTAGAAAACCTCAAATTGGAAACGTAGAAGGATTGAGCGAGACGATTTTTGAAGCGAAGTGTATAGAATAATACACGCAGGAGCAAAACAAGATGGAATAGCAAGAGTTGGCATAATGTTAAACAAAGAAATGGAAAAAATAATTGACGGCTACAACCAACTAAACAAAAGAATCATGATGTTGAAATTAAAAACAGAACCCACAGACACGGTGATAGTTCAGGTTTACATGCCCACTATAGCCCATAATAATGACGAAGTACAAAACGTCTACGAGAAGATAGAAGAGCTAATACAATATATAAAGGAAAATGAGAACTTTATAGTAATAGGCAATTGGAACGCAGTGATTGGTAAAGGTAAAGATGGAAGAATCATAGAAAGCTGCGGACTTGATAAACAAAATTTGAGAGGTGAACGTCTAATCAAATCTTGCGAAAAACACACCAACTATAGAAATACTTTTTTTTTTATAAAACAAAGATTTCGAAACCAAGCAAAAGGTATCCTAGCGCAGACATAAATAATGATCATAATCTCATTATGGTGAAATATAGATTGAACCTCAAAAAACTAGAAAACAAAGAACTATATAAGTAGAACGTGGATACGTTAAAGGAAGAGGAAAAGACACAAAATAGAAAATCGCATAAAGAACTAATAGAAACGAAAGATAGCATCAACGATCGATGGGGGAAGATAGAACATGCAATAGTTGCAGGAATGAAGGAAGAAATAGGACCAATAAAGAAAACTTATAGAATATCTTGGATAAAGACAGAAATGAAAGACCTGATTGAAGAACAAAGGCAATACAAGAATGTGACTACGAAACAAGGAAAACTAATATATAACCAAATTAGAAACAAGCTTATTGACTAGTTAAATGCATGTTCAACGACAGGAAGCCTAAATGCCACGACGTTAAAACAGAAATTGGACAGTTGGTAATTGAAAATAAACAGATAGTAAAAAGAATATACAGAAGAACTACACAAATCAAACGATGAACACCTAATCGAACAGATAGAAATAGATAATGAGGAAAAGGTCTGAATTCGAAAAAGCACTAAAAGACCTGAATAATAAAAGAGCAGCTGGTATCAATAATATCCCCGGGGATGTAATCAAAAGCCTGAACCAAAGTACACTAGACAAAATATTCAAACTAATTCAAAACATTTACAATACAAGAGAATCACCAACAAAATTCTCTTTTAGCCTAATAGTAACAACATCCAAAAAATGAGCACAGTACACAAGTGCGAGAATTTTTGAACAATTAGTCTCATCACGCAAGCATCAAGAATTCTCCTGAAAATTATACAGAAGAATTGAGAAGCAAGTCGATGACAATCTCACTGAAGATCAGTTTGGATTTAGATAAAGCACGGGAACACGAAAAGCAATTATGGTCCTACGGATAATAATAGAAAAGATGATTAGAAAAGAGAAACAAGTATGTATTGCTTTTCCTTGACGCTGAAAAGGCCTTCGATAAAGAATGATGTCTAAAATAATCTAAGGAATTGGAAAACCAGAAAAGAAAGAAAATGTTACGTGCAAAACTGGGATTAGTGACCGATCGATATACGCAACCATAAATAAAATGGTTATGGCACCTATAATGCTAGCTTTTGACAGTCGAAAACTGGTCGTCGGCAAGGAAGGCCTAGAGCCGGCGGTAGACGATAGTATTGATACGAGAATCTTTATGGGTTTTGAGATCGAGAGGGCGCCACCCGCAGTAGAAAATCGGTGACCTAATCTTGAAAGAGAGATCCTGCAGCTGATCTCCGTATCTAGGTCAGTAGGCGAGATGTTTATCAAGGTCAAACCACAGGTTTGAAAGCTACACAAACAGACAGAATCGAGATTGTGCTACAAGTCTCTTAAGATACTTACACTACCAATGAGTGATTAAGCTGATATTATGTAGGTAGGTGAAGGTTAACGTTACTTGGCTCCGGAACAGATGATCACTGAAACCATCTATGTGTATGCTAATACCACAAGAAAAGCCAAAAGATAAGTTGATAACATCTATTAGCATGCTATTAAATTGGTACAATAAACAGATTACAGCGGTCCTGGTTCACACTGCTTGAAAATCGTTGTAACATAAACACATATAACGAAAAGGTGAATACATAGAGGTATGCGTAAACATGAGATAAACATGGCCACAATAAATTCTTTAATATGCACGAACCGTCAGCAAGGCGCATTGCATAGAACGTCGACGATATGAAGATTGAATAATAAAACATTCGTGGATATTCTAAACTTTGCGGTCTCTTGAGAAGGAAGCACACATGAAATAAAATGTAAAATATAAATAACAACGATAATGTTACTGGGGTCGTCACCTCTAGGTATTTTACATTTTGGTTTGGATCCAGATAATTGTTTAAATAAATTTTTAAGAAAGACAAATCTCGCAAAGTTATAAAACAAGAATTCACGTTAACCGAGCCTTGCATAGATAAACTAACAAGACAAGAACTAAATTAATAATTTTGTTTGTTTTATCTGTATACGATTAAACTAATAAAGATCAATAACATTTCAGAACTGGAAGGTTACGTTAAAACATGGCAAATAACGGATTCCTTTTAAATAAACATTATTACAAAGTTTTTCACCACTATAAAATAATGCATCGAACTTTTCACTACTGTGAAAGAATATCACAAGGTTTTTCACTAATGTGAAGCGATTTTAAAGTAACGTGAATCCTGGGTTACTTTTATCTAAAGTAACTGGTGACAAATAAAATACAGGTACGTTAGCAAATATTTACGTTCGCAGTTAACGAACTTGATACTCCAACCTCAGCGTCTTCAGAAGATACAGTTTTAAAATTTATGGCACAAATTACACTCAACTCACTGCACTGGTTTACACAAGATTTCTTATGACTAATACATTAAACTTTCTAGGGACGAACGAGATTCAGCTACATTCTTAGATTGAAGGTGAATCTTGACTGTCTTTAACTGTCTTTAAAGAGCGAAGCAGTACAAAACTCGTAGAGATTCGATGGACTGTTATAGATTTAAAGAACACGATAACAACGCTAGTTCGTTGGGAAGAAATGAAATAATAAGAGAGGCGGTACGGTAATTCAACTGTGAGTTTGGTGTAAATTTAGTTTGGTAGGTCCGTCGATAAGGCGAGATTTGATTTACACACTAACGGCAGTGACACATCTGGTACGTTCCAGGGATTGTCAATAAATATTTAACGATGAGAGAAGCTATCCAAACACTTGGAATAGATCCCGATATCACGCAAAATTTTCTGAGTCCCAAGTTTTCACACACGATAATCGCGGAATGCGCATGTGTTGCTTATTTGCAGTCTTTCATAAAACTCCTAAACTCTTTATCGAAATTAGAATTCTTCAACAGCCAGAGGGGTGGATCCAGCAGATTATTGGCTGGCCGGGATTCATGACATCAAAACCACCAATAAGACAACGAGAGGGTGAGGTGGTTCGACCACAAATTCGAGCATTGTCCTGTTAAATTAACAGAACAAACATAAAAATAAATCTTATCCTGGCTAGGCAAAGTGGCAGTTTTATGATCTAAAGAAGCATAAAACTAAAAGATAAAGAGACAAACTTTCCTTGAAATAGGATATTTAAATTTATAAAATACGAAGTTAGAGGTAATTTTAACAATATTCAGTGCCGAAATATACTGCTTCTCAAAATACAAGAAAACATTTTGTTAGAGAATTTAAGAAAAAAATAACGTTACCAAGTCGTAAATCTACCAATATAAAAGAACGTTAAACAAGAGGCTTTTATTTTACAGAGAAAGGATAAAATATAATTCCTAAAGAAAATAATGTAGGTACATAAGGAATGGTTAGCAATAATAAGAAAATATTTTATTATTTGTGAATTTTCATAACACGTTAAGGAAAGATTTGATTATTTTCGAATTTTCATAACAAAGATAATACAAAATACATATAAAAGTCAGACAAAATAGTGGAATAGGATGGAGAACAAAACCAAGCAGAAATAGGACGAAGTGTTTTAGACAAGGCTGCCCGATATCACCATTACTGTTTAATATTTACATACAAAAAGCCATGGACAAGTTCAGACAGGTATCAAAATACATGGAGAGAAAATTGATATAATAAGATATAACGCGCTACTAGCAGAATCCAAAGAAGAACTAACACACGCATTAGAGAACATGGACAAGATATTCAAAGAGAAATATAGCATGAAAATAAATAAACAAAAAACAAAAGTAATGGTGTGTGGAAAGTCAGAAATACAAATGGAGAATATAAAATTCGATGAAGAAGATATAAAGGAAGTGAACGAACTCATATACTTAGAAAGTATTATTACAAATGATTATAGAAGTACTAAAGAGAACAAATCATTGACAACAAACAAGTCTGAAAAGAAGAAGCTGCAGGTTCTAGAAATGTGGTGCTACAGCACTGAAAATCAACTGGATAGAAAAAAAACTAATAAAGAAGTACTGGAAAGAGAATAAAGAGGATGTGAAAAAAGCGTGGGAAGTTGCAACAAACCAGTCAGGAAACTGATAACTTGAGAGAAAGAGGTTTACCAAGGTCCGTAGTAAACTGAGCCTTTACATTTCCCTACTTAGCCTTTTGAAAGTGAACTGATACCTAGCTTTATCGTAGAACCCATCCGTCTCCGGTCCTCTAAGCTAGCCAAGTGGCACATTAGTGATATATTGACTGTAAGTTATCACTCAATCGCACTTCTCCAGTAAAACCGCCAAAATAGCAAGGGATGGGTGTAGGCATAGACGAGATGAATGTTGTAGGCCATTCTTAACGCAAGGTCAAAACACACTCCAACGAGACACAGCACGCTACCGTCTTCATGAATCAAGTTACATTAATAAGTTTACTTGAAATATAGTCGCTAAATTAGATACATTAAAGATGGTCGGTCCGAAAGGAAAGAGCACGACCACTACCGCTACAATCCATCACTTTAAGCTTCATAGATGTGGTGTGTTCACGACTTGAACTATGTACATGCAAATTTAGAAAACAGTAGAAACAGTAAGAAATTTAATATAAATGAAGGCTAATTGAAATAAACATGTAAATTATTAAATGAATACGAATGAGTCGTTAATAAAGAAAAAAGGTTTATAAGGTAAATTAACAAAGCAGCCAACGATGTACACAATCCAGAAAGAATATCCTAAGCAGTTTTATTTTAAATATAGTCTACAATAAACTAATACTGAGAAAAAGTTACAAAATAACATGGAAAACATTTTAAAATGATTTATAAAACCGTAACCGTTTTTCGTAGGGAAGAATTCGATAAGCCTAATAAAACCTAACGGAATCATCGATTTACTTTATATAAGGTTTCTCTAATAGTAAAGTTAACAAGCATGAAGTTAAAAACCCTTAGGGATCTTGAATGCGCGATATAAATGCTGAGAGATTAAAGCACCCTACATATATATTATTTGTACTTTGTCGGTAAATGCGTTTCTGTAATATTAAGCTTTAGTGCTACACACACACTTTACAAAGAACAAGGCGAAATAAATGCAATATCGTAGTATTTCACAATGTTTAAAAATTCCCTTTTGCTTTGCATTCGAACAAATCTTTTGCCAATACGTTTAATAATAGATGCACGAACGCACATATTCCATGCAGCAAGGTTTGCTGTAATTATCAGCTTCCTGTTAAATGAGGCATGAACTCGGTTCACAATAAGTGCATTCAGATTGTTTAATCGCTAACAACGGCACAAGTACAGGTTCGATATCATTTCATACATGAATGCGCAAGACTATTGAGAAACAATCTGCTCATCCAAAAAATTGAAATTTCAGCAGTTATAAAAATTATTAATTCTGCTTTAATTAATATTAAGTACTTACCATTTTGATTGAAACTCGTGACGAGCACTCCGAATGCCTGGAATGTGAAAAACAAACAGTAGCGTATATTCGATAACAATAGACAATTACAAGTGGAATATATACTACCGAAATTATCCATTTTTGTACGTTTCAACCGATTAAAACTAAAGGAAATACAAGAAAATACGTGTCACGCTAACCAAATTGGATTTCACATGCAAAACAGCACGTGAAAAGGTAATAGCTATTGTAATGGATATGAGCAAGATGTTAACGGCTCTATTCTACAGCTGCGTGCGTGGTTTCTGACCGTATCAGAATATCAGAAGTTTTCAGGAAAGCATGCAGTTACATTGTGCAAAAGGCCAGAAAAGAAATCATACAAGAAAATTAATTTTTAATTGCAATTAACTGTGTGCAGAGATAAACGTGATAAATTACATAGTGTAACAATGTCGTGTGTTTTAGACGTATTTTAGTTCGTCCTTTCCGCATAAACCAATTTCCAATTACTAGTGCCTTGTTAGAATATTCACAACTTTGTTAAAGGGTTTATAGAACTAGGTCGGGATCAACATGTTTATTTATTTAGCTGTCGTAATGGTTGTGTTTACAAACCCTACCACAAAGTGACTACCGCTTTATGCATTTTAATTTATTCACAGCTAATTCTTAAGATATTATCGTATACTGTGCTGATACGTTGAAAGGAAATATTCAAGATGACAATACTTAGCATGTTATTATAAAAGAGAAACATTTCGATATTTAATAGAATTTAAAAAGTTTCTTATCTTGAGCTTATTGTGGAGATACATTATTTTAAATTACTCTGATAGAAACATGACTCTATTATGTAACAAATGGGTATTAATAACAGAAACTTACCCACGAAGAACAATATTGGGTAGAATAGTACTCTGGAAACAAGACAAACATAAGCGGATCAAAGTTTGCGTATGGTGAGGCTTGTTTGGTCCGCAAGCATACCTGTTACATAATGTAAGTTTCGAGACTTTAAAAATATTGGACCTGACTAGATATTTCATTTTCTTTTTTTTTTTCGTAATGCTATTCAAATTTAACGCATTTTGCAAAATTTAAAATGAAATCAAACAAAACTTATTAACATTACCTGGTGGATCAAACAAGTAATAGTGAAGTTTACAGTCAGAAATGTATAGAAATAAAAAACTGCATTAAAATACTCTAGAATAAAATAAATAATTGTTAAATCTAAAGTAGGTAGCGCGAAATTCAACTACCTGCAATAGATGTACGTTACTTTAATGGCAACTACTCAGAGTAAACTAGGATTTGTAATTTGTTTGTTCATTAATATTATTTATTCAGTATCCAAAGTATTTAAAACCTCTCTTTGCACTGTTAGTGTTCTCTCTTACCCAGAAAACCAGATTTCTTGATCTACAAGCGTTTAGAGGTATACAAAAGTAGATTAATAAATAAAAAGTCACCGAGATTTCAAAGTTTGTTTTTACTTTTATTATTTTAGATCTTAAAAAATATCGACGTAAACATGCAAGATTAAAATTAATTAATTTCCGATTTAAAGGCAACATGGTTGATTAGCTGCACCACATATGATTGTAGAAACTGCAGCTGATAAAAATTAACTTGTATTTTTCAAAATATGGGAAAGTTTTGGAATAATTAAATTTATTTTTTATCTCACCTCAATATCGCCCCCATTTTATTTTGTGTTACCTAGATATTGCAAAATTGTTATATTTGCAAATTTTTAAACTCATTAATTGTCATTTCCTGGTTACATTATTAATTATCGTGATAACTTCAGCACGTCACTTTTGCATACGATAGTATAATAAAATTTTGAAACTTGAATAAACAGTATTAAGCGTTCAGTTGTTTTGTACATACAAGGTTGCCGCACAAGTCTATACAAGCTTAATGGAACTAACTGTAGTTCGAGCAATCTTCTCCATCAAAGATTAGCCTTAAAAAAGCTAATCTCACAAACACAATTTCGGATTAAGTCTGGGATAATTGTTCATGGTTCTTCGATTCGTTCTCTTGGAAACTGGTCCGTAATTGTCTTCCGAGGGAGAACTAATATCCATGGCCTCAACAGCCAATAGATCGACCAACCGCACGCTAAGCCATTTTCTCTACACAATAGTGGTCGCACCATTAACCCTCAGCCTTATCACTGGGACATTCTTCTCTCAGGCCTGCAACCACAAAGCAACCTGCCATGGTAAAAGAAAAAAAGTTCCCACAACGAAAACAGATGAGACTAGATGCATACCAATCGTCGTCACATCAACAAAATGACGGACATGGTCGCTTGTGAGATTAACACGATGCATGGAGCAATCTCGTGGGCTGCAAAGTGCCCTTTCCTTTTTGTATCAAGTCAAACACCAGTGAGGCCGAGAATTTACGCCCCTCTACGTTGCCGCTGACAAAGATTCAACAAAAGACTCATAATAAATAACAACTTCGACTTCGACGAGGGAAGAATCCGCCCTAAGATCCTTACAAATTATTATTAGCTGCAAGTCCTCTAAAGAACACACTACGGTGTTATTATTATTAACAAGAAGTCCGCAGAAGGATACTTTGAGAAGAAATGAGACCACGAATATATAATAAGAAGAATAGACTTCGCGCCGTCAGCGACATAACTACAAAAGCATTTCTAGCAGCATATCGAAGCGTCCTTGCTAGAAAAGGTCCGTGTACGCACATGTACAGCGACAACGGAACCACATTTAAACACATTCCATTTGGTAGAATGGTCCCACATGGCTAGCCACTCAGAGGCAGTAGCAGTTTCAAAAGAAGAATAAACATTTACAAGTCCGCATATCCAGCCGATCAAATCCGCTACAGAATTAAAATGGAAAAGTCCGCTGAAGGACACATCATGGCATATTCAGCCAATCAATTTGTTTCAGGGTTAGAATCGACAAGCTTACTGGAGGACAAGACAGAGAGCTCGCAATACCATTACTGGTACCACAATTCAAGTCGATCCAGCCGAGCCTGAACACCTTCGTAAAGGATTTCGCCCTTTTGCGGAGTTTCGGAGTTCAAACACGGTCAACTCAGATAGACTATAATGTCATTTTTTAATATTGCGTACATATCCGGACTACTTGGTTAAACTATTTATGTTGTCAAAGATATTTCGTTCAAGGTTCGCTAAGCTACAATCACCATGTGTACGTGCTTTATTTTAATGTAGAATCGTTTCGTAGACGTCTAAGCATTTGTATGGTTCATCAATTCGTAGAAGTTTTGTTTATGCTTCAACATTTTTATGTTTGTAAGAAAGTCTGTTCACATTCAAAATGTAACGGTTAAAATGTTTTCATGATTGACATTCTTTTATACATTTGGTTTCATAATGCAGTGTATATCCGGCTTCTTTATTATTTTGAATCATTTATGCGTTAGAAGAATTTTAGCGTTTCTCCGGGAGTCTTAGCTTGGCCATCAACAAGGCCGCTTTGGCCGTAGGGCTGACGCCCGCTCCGGGCTCCCCTTCTCTATTAACGCAAAGTTTAATATCTACCGTAAACTTATCTTTTAGATTTTTTTGCATCGTGAGTGTTTCCGAAGGCTGGTTTTGGAAATACAGTAACGATCCCCTTGGTCGGATTAAACATTTTCCAAGTTCAAGTGTAGTGAGAAGAATTTTCCTGTTTATTCTCGTTTCGTTATTCCCATACCGTAAAACAGGTACTGACCACATAGTTGGGATCGTGTTGTTACAGCAAGCTGAGTGAAATTTTGCCGTTGTCTTTCCGTCTCGTTTTTAAAGACATTTTTGAGTGTTGATCACGAAGTCAGCTAGGATCTTCCGTTATTTTTAGTGTATCTTCTACCTTGTGTAAGGTATGAATTTATTTTGGATGGAATCATCACATTTTTGATATCGTCTGGTGGAAATGGTATTCTCTTTCAATTAAAAATTAAAGTTTTGTGTTATATGGAAATTTAAGTGTTTTTAGAATTTATTGTGAACGTAATCACTGAAAATACATCGTGAAATATTTAATTGCCTTAAGGTCTATTAGAAAAAGATGAATTGAAAAGAGTCTATTATTTGGAAATACTGACTTTTCCTGTTTCTACTACATTCTGTGACTTCCGCTTCTTTGCCTTGGAAGAGTTTATTATCTTTTCATAGAAGGATTTGTGTTCGTCTTTAATCCATTGCAAAACTGTTTGCAAGTGCATAATCTTTGTTTCCAGCATCGGAAAATTTTCATTATAGGCCCTATTTTTTGGTATCCAAAATTGTAAAATTTTTTCTTTTCTCGGCTGTGCTAATGCAAAAGTATGCCATCCAACGCCTTTTATGTATTCACTCGCCCTCACTCGAAATGGTGAAATTTTGATATAAAGAATGACATTCTTAGATTCCTACTGCACACAATTTTTAAAATCCAGGATATCTTCATTTTTAATTTCTTGCACAGTAAACTCGTTCTGTGCACTCGCAGCAACAATAATCATAAACTCGATCAAAATGTTTAAGGTGTCTTTTTATTAATATCCAAAATCTACTTTAAAAGATTATACAAAACAAGTTCTTACATTATAACATTACGACATTTATTTTTTCAGTAACTACTTATTCATTTATTTAGAAAACTAACATGATCTACTAAATATTTTGCTATTATTGCCAACCAGCAACAATCTCCTTCTCAATAATAACATCGCACAAGCCCATCGAAGCTACATGTCGTCCAAACTTCGTACCAGCTAATGGTTTAGTAAGTGCATCTGCAACCATGAAATCTGTGGAGCAGTACTGAAACATTACAACACTGTTATTATTTAAATCTTTACAAAAACTATATTTGGTTCCAATCTGTTTAGATCTGTTGGTAATTCTCTCAAAACTTTACAACTTTGAGCAACGTTGGTTATCTTCGTTATCTACAATTTCCAAAATCTTCGAGTATACCCTTTAACCACAGTGCTTCTTGATAAGCTTCTCCCAATGAAATATATTCAGCTTCCGTTGATGAGAGTGATACGCATGTTTGCTTTCTGCTACTCCAGCTGATGAGTCCACCACGATAAAAGAACATGTGCACGCTGTTAGATTTTTGATCTTCTTGATCACCACCTCAATCAGCATCTGCATAACTAACTAATTGAGTTTCGTTCAGCTTTTTAGAAGTTCCCATTTTTAACTGTAAATGTCGTGTTCCTTTCAAATTGCGTAGAATTCGTTTAACTTCGTTTAACTCATACACTCTTGGATTGCTGACTCGTCTGCTCAATATTGAAACACTCACTGCAATATCTGGTCTGGTGTTAACTGCTATATACAATAACGATCCAATCGCTTGCCTGCATAGTCGACTATTGGATAAAAAATTCGAATTCATCTTATGATAGTCCGAATTTAGTAGTATTCTTGCAATTCTTGAATTTTCCAAACCAAATCTTCTTAAGATATTGTCAATGTAACTCGTTTGGATTATCCAGTATACTCCATCTGAATCTTTCTTTACATATATTCCCACATATTTCTCTACATTACCTAGGCATTTAATTTCCATTTAATTTCCATTTCTTCTCCAATTTGTTTAGCTACTTTAGCAATAATTGATTTATCTGGATTTGTTAATAAAAGATTATCTAAATATGTACATTAACAGGTATGTCCATCCATTTTCGTCTTTTCTTGAATAGAGGCAACAGTCTAATTGGCCCCTTCTGAGTCCAAGACTAATTTGTTTTATTTATTTTATCATTCCATGCTCAAGTTGTTTGTTTAAGCCCATAGATGCGTTTCTGTAGCTTGCAAATACAATTTTCCTTTCCATCTTTTACGAAACCTTGAGGTTGAACAATATAAATTTCTTTCTTTAGGTCCCCATTTAAAAATGCTTCATCAAAATCGCACCAAATTTTTGCAAGTATCCTTTTGCCACCAATTGTGCTTTGTATGTCTTGACTTTACCTGTAGTATCTGTTTTAATTTTACAAACCCGCTTACTTAGTTTTGTAAGTGTCCAAGTCTTCTTTGGCTTTAAAGATTCAATTCCTTCTTCCATCGCATTTATCCATTTTTTACTTTCTTGACATTGCAGTGCATCTTCATATGTTTGTGGTTTCACTTCTTCTATTTTTCTGTTAAAGTTTACATTTTCAAAGCGAATCGGAGGTTTACCTTTTGTTGTTCTTTCAGATATTCTTCTTTCCAAAGGCTGTTCTACTTCTATTGGTCTCTCTTCAACATCCGTTTGTAATTTCTTTTCAGTTTTATCTGTTCTTTGACTAGAACATTCTTTGTCTTAGAATTACCTTTATTTAAAATTCCGACATCAATATCTTCCTGGTTTTTAGATTTTGCTGTTTTTCTTCATAAGAATCTTACACAAAACATACGTTTCTGCTAATTACAGTATTTTTTGTGTTTTTATCAAATAATCGATATTTTGATCCTGATTCGTATCCCACAAATATAACTTCCTTTAAATTATCATCAACTTTTTGTCTTCTTTCACGTGATATTACAGTATAAGCTGTGCTACCAAAAGTTCTTAAATGACTTGTTTGGTTTCACACCATATCATAGTTCATATGGAGTTTTGTTCTTTCCACTTGTAGGAAATCGATTTTGCAAATAACTTGCTGTACGGATTGCCTCTCCCCAAAACTCTTTTTCAAGGTTAGCTTCTAACAACTTACATTTTGACATTTCCAGCAATGTCCTGTGTTTACATTCGGACTTTTCATTTTGCCATTAGTTGTGATACTATACCTTTCTCCATCAAGAAGTTTTGAAATTCTCTATTGACGTATTCACCTCCTCTGTCAGATTTGATTACTTTTGGTTTTAACTTAAACTGATTTTCTACTAGTTTTAAATATTCCTGAAACCTTGGTAAAGCTTCAGTTTTATTTTTTAGCAAATAAACAATAGTGTATGAACTATAATCATCAATTATGGTAAGAATGTATCAATTACCACCAAATGTTGTAGTCTGCATGGATCCACACAAGTCACTGTATACTAAATCTAAAATACATTTACTTTGATTTCATGTTTTGGATGCAAAAGGTTTTTGTGATACCTTTCCTCTAAGACAGCTGTCACAAGTTACTTCTGCATGACAGTTTGTCAAGTTAATACCTGTAGCCATTTCTTCATTTATAAGTTTCGTTATTGCATGTGGATGACGATGTCCAAATCTTTTGTGCTACTCATGTATGCACCCTTTTGAGACTGGCACCTCTGTAATTTACGTACATTATCTTGGTGAAGATCAATCTTAAATAAATGTCGACTTATTGCAGCCCTACAAAAACATTTCCATTTTCTTCTGCTATTATTATACCTTCTAGTGGCAATGGAAAAGTGGT
This sequence comes from Ignelater luminosus, assembly GCA_011009095.1. Taxonomy (NCBI): domain Eukaryota; kingdom Metazoa; phylum Arthropoda; class Insecta; order Coleoptera; family Elateridae; genus Ignelater; species Ignelater luminosus. Next base: position 30,874 of record VTPC01001278.1, read on the forward strand.
TTTAGTTTTCCGATATCTCTTCAAATATAGGAAAGAAAAGATAATAACGAAAATCGAGAAATCTACTTTTTTTAAATATCTCTGAAACTATCCAAGATATCTAGATTTTGCAAACGCCAACAAAAACGTCCAAAAAATAGCCAACTTTCATCCCATTCAACCAATGCTGTATCTCTTACCGTTTCCAAAATCCCCATGTTGTGCATCCTTATCTTGGACACACTGTATATGTATTTCTTGCTCACCATAAGGCCATTAACTGAGTTAGCATTCAATAGTTACAATTAGTAAGTGTAGCAATAGGTATCGACGTTACAATACGCAAGTGGAATGAGCAGCCTAATATAACTCCTAGAAAGTTAAGAAAAGAAGGAAGTTGACTATGAGCTACTGTAGGTGGTTAAGTCAAAAATGAATGCTAAGTTTTTGTCACCACAGGCAGTCTGGAATAAAAGCGTCACATTCAACTTAGCAATATTCAGTAGGGAGTAGGTAAAGAAAGTACTTAATTTGACTCCTATTATAAAATGTCCAAAGAAGGCGGTTAGCTTAGTTAGTAGCGAGTCTATTTTGCTGATCGTGGCAAGTGGTAAAGAATGCGCAAGTAGTCTACTGGAAAGAGACCCCAATCCGACTCCATAAGTTATCGCAGGTGGCCTTGAATATAAGCATTAAGTTTAATACGACCAGCTGTTCTCCAAATATCTATTGAAAGCTACTCCCCGAAGACTAAAGTCCCGTCTGAATAAAACTGGTAGTTTCTAAGATATGCAATGTATATCAAAAAAATAAATGGCTTTGCTGGAGATCACTGAGAACGATCTCACCATATCCTTCCTTAATTTCTGTGTTTTCAGGAAATTAGTTTTGTTAAAGCCACTTTTCTAATCAATTCAACCGCCACAAAAAGAGAAAATTTAAAATAATAAATATCATCTAGAGGAATTGCGCAAGCTTCAGAAGTTGACCGATGATTTTCCTTGCTGCATGTGTAATAAATAACAATACAAATTCAAAAAGTTGCTTCTGACTTTATAAACAACATTCTATTCAAAACACGTTCAAGGTGTAAATTTTAAGTTAATTGAATAATTCATCTAATCATCTGCATTTCCCCAAAAACTACTCTTATTCACAATTGATTTAAATTATTTTTTAATAAATGTTTATTTGTATTTCTTACTGGTAATTCGAGGCAAGCAATCTAGCTTACAGTTTAGATTCTCACTTACTAAAGACAATATTCTAAGATGTACAACTAGAAATTCTGTGACTTTCTATCGGAAAGTATGGTGTGAAGTGTTTTACAATCGCAATCAGCTTGTCAGACTTAAGTCAATTCAAAACTTACTGTTATTGTTTTTCATGCAATGTTGCTATTTGCAAGATTAATTTATGCAGAGTTTTTTATAATTTAAATTATTTCCAACAAAGAGCTAAAGCTTTATACAATGAATAAACAATCCCATATTAAATAGACTGACATTCGGACACGAATACAAAACAGAAACGGAACACCTAGTTTGTAAATGCTTTGATTATAATAATTTTAAGTTAGTTGATATAGAATGAATTTTAAACACAGTGATTCAGAGGAATATACTAGCGATTCATATCAGATACAGAGGCATATTATCATCATGCTTTTTATATTTTAATTTTCAAACCAAAAGGTCATATTTAAAAAATTATTTAGATTTGTTTAATGTGCATGTCAAATCGAAACAAAATGTTTCGTTCTATAGAAATATTTCAAAGCGTGAAAAATTAACGAAGGGTATAGTATAATTACAAACCAAACACGCATCTAATTAACGTTAAAACCTTAAACCTAAATAAAATTTGTGCTCTGGAGCCGGTACTTTATTACAATGCTGACTCGACTACGTTAGCAGTTCGCAGATGTGAGAAACTAGAAACTTAGCAGAAGTAACTCGGAACGAAACCACATTTATTATGGCAAACTTCTCTTAAATACTTGTTAACAAGCATAAATGAACTAAAAGTTACATCATAAATTTTCAACTTAATATATTTACCTTTCCAAACGTTAGAAGAAAAATCTTTCCCATAAAGTTCCTTGCTCGTCTCATAAAAAATGAATGCCAATTGATCTGTGTAACAGGTACCTATTTACTAAATAATATTTTGAATGACTCAGTGGTCGTTTAAACTTTTAATAAAGACTAAAGCAGTTGGAACAGAGTTAGATGTTTCGTTCGAAATGTTTTCTTAACAAGATAAACACGAAACAAAACAAACAACTTAATACATTTTACTAACATCTTTAGAAATGTTAGTAACTAATTAGCAAGTGAAACATGGCATGTGTCATGGTGATGAGAAGATTTATAATTAGCAGAAAAAGAGAAACGTTTGTTAAAATCGAAAACACCCAGTGAAAAAACCGAGTAAAATGTTTTGGTGGAAAAATGTAGGAAAAGTTTAAATAAATCTTTTTACTGTTGAAGATGATTTTTAAAATTTTTAGTTTCAGGTTACAGGCCTTGAAATGAAATGAAATGAAAGCTACATGTGATCATAATTATTGGTAAAATTTTGTCTGTGCCATGAGTTGCTTGATGCAGGCAATAAATTGCTGTTTACAACTGTGCAAAAGTACTAAAATTGGGTTAACTCGAATCAGTTAGGATTCTCGTACTAAGAACTGCTTCTTGTATATTGCAGTGAATAGGAGCAGTAAACTTTCAAAGAGCAACTTAACACGATTTGGTTTTTTTTCATTATAGTAAAAATGCGAGACAATATTTTTAGATGCCTTTTCTGATAGGTGGATTGGAAATTTAGCGTCATATACTTGGGCATCGAGATCTCCCGAATTCGTTGCAAAAGGGTAATATACGAAATAAAACCTAATACTAGGGTCAATCTCATACAACATATTAACGACTCGTGTTAATAAGCGAGAAATAGCCGTGAGATTTTGCGTGCGGACATCCAGTCCATCTTGAATCGCACTTCACGGTGTAAAAATGGCGCGATCTTGTCTATAAGGCAAATATCGGAAGTTGTCCGATACAAAGATTGCAAACGTTTTTGGTAACGTTATTTTCTAACATTTTCAAGATCACAAAGAGTGGAAGATTTGATAAAAAACTATTTGAAAGAAAAAAAAACAACTGCTACCAGAGGCTGTAACGATTACTTTGTGCTCGTTACATAATTTCTGTTTTGTAATTTCGTTCTCAGTCGGTATGATTGCGACTTTACCTTTTCTTAACTTATTCTGTCGTCTTCTGACCACTGTTGGTGCTTATTTAGGTGATGATTGTTATCTATAGTTGGTTTATTTTATATTTATCATCTTTAATTAAAAGATTTGAAAACATTTGATTTTTTTCTACAAATTAGCGTGGGACACGCTGTATAGATTTCTAATTCATTTATTCGTGTTGTATTTAAAAAAGAACTTTCAAGTGTAGTTTTAAAAAACATTATCTCTGTTATCTAGAGGCTTTGCTGGGTAGAATTGATTCGATCTTATTTCCTATTTTTGCTCTTATCGCTTATTACAGGCTTAATTAGTCCCAGGTTCGAAATTCTTTAATAATAAGTCCTATAAAAATTCCATTTGTATTAATTAACGTTAAGACCAAAATGGGAATTTTTGGCCTAAAATCGGTTAATTACATCTTTTGACTATGAACTTTACTTATATCCGTTTAATTAATTCTTTTTTAAATGTAAAATTTATCTGGAATTTTACTTTATTTATCTTTGTTAATTATTAATTAGGATGTATGCAGTAGGGTGGAATTTAAAAACGAACTTTTGAATTTGATTTTGTAATAGTGAAAATTCTTTTCCTTTTTAACTCCATGTAACGAAAATATTTTGCTTTCAAGTTTCTATTGATCCGGTGGCACAAAGCCTCTGAATCTCTAAAAAAAATGTAAAAGAATCAATAATGGTGTCGTTCCTAAAATATTATTTTTGCTTATTTGGGTTGCTTTCGCTTTAAATTAACGCTGGCTTTTTTTTAGATTTTTTCTGCTTCTATTTTCACTTTTTTTTCAATTTAAAGTTTAAAAAAACTTTTTCCGCCACTCCTGTGACGTCACAAGTTTTTGACGATATGACAACGCTGAAAACGGGAGTGATGTCGGTAATATAGGAAGTGCTTAGAAGTTTGAATTTTATTGTTGAGCTTATGCGGTATTATGTTATTATATATATTATATATTATACTTACAACGTTTTATACAAATACGCTAACCACTAAATCACAAAACAGTAATCAATAACAGACGTAAAAAATACAGATAATTATATTATCTTTGGTTGAAATCGAAAAAGCGAAGAAACCCGATAACTAACGAATGACAGCAAAGACACAAAAGCGCGATTGCGACGTTGGCAGATCTACTATTTGTACAGATCGTTTACCGACGAACTGTGACGTCACTAGTAAAGAAAAATTATTTTATTTCCTTATAACTCTTTAGTTATCATATTACGGAAAAAACTGTTAATGGATATTAACTATATATTCTGTCGAGAATGATAATATCTGTTTAGATTTCAATAAATCCATTTCAGGAAACGACCCCATTGCATTAAAGCTATTTTAAGGTTATCAATAAGTTTATATTATGGAAAACATAAAATAAAAAAGTGTTAGAGTCCTATAATAAAGAGAATAGTTTAGTTTGGAACATATGTAAAAGATGGTAACACTTCACTGTAGCGATATTTAAACTTAGTCGGCACAGCAGACATTGGCTCTCATTGTGTCTGTTTTACTCGAGTGCAAGTCAAAACAGGTTAGTCCGAGTTAATGCAAAGTGGTGTTTGTGTGTTTATCAGTTTTTTTTCAATTTTTTTTAATAAACGATTAGTAACGAATGTGACAATGTCTGTTAACGTACCTAAAACTAGCAATTTTGATAAACTGTCTTGTGTTTGGTGAACCAAAACAATTAACTTTAGAGAGTCGTGTATTGTCAGCATACGAAGATGTTATGAAACATTGTTTATGGGTTCAGTTTAACTTAAAATCTGACAACTGCAATATCGTAGGTTGTTGTTGATGTAATTAAAAACATATATCTCAGAGCTTCAATTCCAACGGTTTCTGATACACGAATCGTAAAAATGATCAGAGACTATCATGACAAATGTTGAGATTTCAAGAAGAGTATTAAGAGTAAACAGAATAATCAATATAAAATTGCAAAATTTTAGGCAATCAGCAAAGAAACTTTTTGATGTAAGCTTCTTTAAGTGCAAAGACTTTTCTTTGTGTAAATGCACCAAAGTCTGTCGTGTATCAGAACAAGGACGCAACTTTTTCCAAGACCAAAGGGATAAAAGGCTGATGGCAATAGGATCAATAGATATAAAAACTTCAAAGAAAATGATGCGCAGCGCCGAAAGACGGAAAAAAGAATTATCAAGAAAGGAAAAAGGTATTTTAAAACAAGAAAGTGACGTTTTGATGACTAATTCACCATTTGAAGAAGATAGCCTAGACGTTATCGGTAAAATCCTGAATTTGACAATCAACCATCTACCTCAACTAACGAGCTCAAAGATTTCATCTACCTGCACTTCCCCTGGCAGTTGAAAGAACAGGAATACTAGAGAGAGCAGCAACTATTATTGTAAACGCCACCTTAGAAGACATGGGTCTTATTCTGATAATATTAAAGAGAAGGTAATTGATAGAATGGCAACAAAGAAAAAAGCAAAGAAAGAATTTGAAACAGCACGAAAGACGAGATGAGTTAATTTTAGAAGGCTTGTATTTCGACGGCAGAAAAGATAACATCATTAGAACTAAAGCAAAGGGAAAAAGAGTATATCGAAAAATCATTAACGAAGAACATGTAGTCTTAGTGCAAGAGCCAGGATCAAAATATATCGGTCATATTTCATTAGCATGTTCCTCTGCTAATAATAAAGCCAATAAAATCTTGGCGTATTTTCAAAATAATAATACTCACATTTCAAATTTGAAGATGATTGGGTGCGATGGAACTCCCGTAAATACGGGACGTAAGTCTGAAGTCATCAAAATATTGGAAGCAAGACTTAAAAAACCTTTACAGTGGATAATTTGTTACTACATGCAAATGAGTTTTCCTTCAGGCACTTATTTCAACAACTCGATGGGCAAACTACAGATCCTAAAGGATTCTCTGGGCCAATAGGATAACAACTTGAAAAATGTAAAGATATCGAAATTATAAATTATAAAAAAAATTGAATCGCAGCTGAGGATTTAAGTACGGACCAGAAGTAATTGTTCAAAATTATATTTCCCCAAGATTTAGCGAAAAAGAACCCAGGAAAAATAGCTCGCTCTTTACAGGTTCTTGCCGAATATGTTATTAAAATGTATAGTCACATGTGGTTCAACATTAAAGTAATACCTTCTAGCAAGGATGGATCTATTCATTTGTGGGAAATGGTTAAATGTTCCAGGTACCTAAATAAAGAGTACAAAGACATCATCGATCCAGTCATTCAAAGGAATGCCTTTTTTGGCAATCATGAAATAATACTTTTTGCAATGATAACTGATTCCCGGCGACATGTTGGAGAACTTGGGCTTAGAAAGATACTTGCAGCTTGATCCAAGCCTAATAAAAGTGTTAAGACATTTAAAATTTTCCTTAACTTTGAAGCTTCTGAGTATACAGATTTAATGAATGGGAATGATTGTAAACTGACGGAACCTCCTGTCTTGTCTGAATTATCTGACGAAGAAATGGAACATATGATACAAACCAGAGAAACACCTGATTTTCCATGTTTTCCTTACCATACTCAGGCAGTAGAAAGACGCGTCATGATTGTCACGGAAGCCGCGTCAGTCCTGTCTGAATCTGGAGCTAAAAATGGTTTTATCTTGAGAAGGTTGAAGTCTCGCAATGTTATGCCAAAGTTTAACACTAAAAAGAACTATAAACCCGTAGGTTGAATAGCTAATATAAGAAAGGGCCGGACGGAGGTTGGAAGTCGATAGGCAGCTACCTACTCGTAGTGACTTCTGGGTAGTATTTGCTTAATATAAGCTAATATGAGCTAAGAGTTGCGTTTTTTACTTTTCGTTACTTGGTATTTAAATTGTAAAACTTTAAGTTCCGTGCGGCACCGGAAAACAAATGCATTAACATAAAAGTTTTTTACTGGTAGCTTAGGCATCCAAAAAGGAAAACAAATTTTACTATTACACATCAAAACAAAAAAGTTTTATTTTCACCATATGGTTAAGTTCCACCCTAGTATGCAGTCAGATCATGTTGATAAGACATTCCGTTTTACTTATTTTGACTTTCATTAGCTATTTTGTTGATTACTGTTACATCTTGCTAATCAAGGTTTTTAGATCGTCTTCATAGTTCTTAACTTTGAGAAAATATCTGTTTAGTAATTGAATTTTACTTTAAAAAGTTTTTTCGTGAATAATTTAGAATTTCTTTTTTTTTACATAAATGTTTTCGCCTTCCCTGTCGTGTAGAAAACAACCTTGTTTTTTAAAATCATTGTTCAATTTTTTTAGAAACATCTCTATTGTCGGTTAACCGTAAGAGCCGCGGTCTTAACTTGGATTTTGTGAAAATCCGACGGGTAATCGTAGCCGTGTTGCTGGCTTGACCGTGTGTATTTCCGGGTGAGATTTTCCCTCCTGCCAACACCTGGAAAGCATCATCTATGAGGTGATTTTTCAATGAATGTAATTCTGGGCGAATTCACTGTTTTGAAAAGCCTCAAAGACTTTGGGGATGTTTCTTCTTTTTTCTTCTCTGGCTAATTTGGTTTTTATCCTTCAGGGGTGCAGCTTTAAACTCCTGATACATATCGCAAACCTCCAAGGTTTGTAATCGCTACTAGGAGGATTATATTTGCAGCAGCTTCTTCGCTGCTCTTTGCTTCTGTACCACCAGCAGTCTTTTTTCTAAATTCTGTACATCAATGTAATGATAATTCTTTTTATATCTTTTTCTTTAATTTGGTTTGGTGATTTAAAAATTGTCTCGAAGTTAACTTCAGTCTTTGCCTCATAATGATAATTTTACTAAATTATATTAATTTGATTTTGTTTTTTTGATGAATTGCTACTCAGGAAAAGATATATATTAAGAATGGTTCTTTCTTGTGAGTAATGTTTCTTTTCTTGTTCTTGTTCAGCTTTTGGTTTTCTACTGATGCACAAGTCTGTAGACGTCCTCTCGAGGTAGGTTTTATCTTCACTAAGCTTCTTTTGCAATTAATTTTTTACTTTAATATAAAATTTAAATTCTGGCTCAATATTTTCAATTTTTTTATTACTATAATTTTTTGTGCTTATTTAGATATTGTTTGCTCTTAATTCAAACGTTCAAAAATTTTCTAACCTGTAGTTAATACATAGTTACTTTTCTTCTGACTTTGAATTTTGTGAAAGGGGTAACTTGTCTTCATTTCTTGCACACTCAATTCTAAATTTCGTTGCTTGTCTGCAGGTTTTTTTTTGGTTAGATTCCAGAAAGTTTAATTCTGGTAATAATTATTATACAAGAATTCTTCGCGTGAGTTCCATGCAGCTTTGTTGGTAACCGGAGATACCGTACTTTCATAGTATCAGTGATTGCTGGGAGTGAATTCGTTTCCACGTCTTGTTGCTGGACCAGAAGAAGTTGGGCCCTGAGCCACTTAATCTAAAAGATTTCGTACTCCAATTTCATAGCAAAACAATAGAATAATTGTTTTTTGCTCCGAACTTTAAGAAATTTTTTTGTGCAATTCAGTAACCCAAAAGTTCACTTACTTTTACTATCATTTGATTAATTAAATAAAATGCTTTTTGATTTAATCCTTCAAAGTTCAATTAGCTAATGAGCTTTTTTATGATTCATATCTTTTTCTAATTATTACAATTAATTATCATCTTTTACTTTGATTTGACTTTACCGCGCCCTAAAGTAATTCTATCTTAAAACTGTGTCATGTGAAAATTTTTTAACTATTTAATTTTCGGATTTTACTTGAAAGTTACTCTTTAATTCTGCCGTGTTAATTCAAATGGGCGTATCTATAATTTTCTCTAAAATCGATTTTAATCGGCAAGTATGTATCTCCAAAACTACTCTCAATGAACCCGATCAAATTACAACTATTGTTTCAATTTTGTTGAGGCTCTTATACTAAATGCAGTTGATAAATCAGAAAGCAAAAAGTATACAAAAAAAGAAGAGTTGAAAAAACGCAAATTAATAGAAGAAAGTTTAACCGCGCGACGTGCAAATAAAAAGCAAAAACTCATAAGTAAATATAAGATAATGGAAATCTGTTCGGCTAAATGCAAGAAAAATTGCAATAATTTCGTATCCTCATCAACAGGATATCAATAAACAGTTTTGTAATTTGTCCTCTAAAGCGCAGAAAACATTTTATTTACATTCAGTTCTAAAGATTCCCAGAAAATGATCTACCACTGGCGAATCAGCTAATTCCAGACGTGCCTTCACTTTTACCTACCATTTAAAAGATTCTCAAGGTAGTCCTCAAGATGTCTGCAAAACATTTTATTTAAGAACCTTGGGCCATCACGAAAAAAGCGACAAACCCCTTAGGACCGTCTTGATGAATTCACACTTAGCACTTACACCTAAGAAAGACAGAAGAGGTGGTACTTCAAAGAAATTTGAAAGAAGTTCAATTATGACCCACATATGGTCCTTCAATTATATGGCATCATTACAGACGTGCACATGCCCCAAATCGCTTATATTTTCCCAGTGATATAAATATAAGGTTGATGTATGAATGTTTTAAAGCAAAACATAATGTTTCTTTCTTATTACTTATATGGCCAAATGGTTAGTGAATAAATATCTCATATGCAAAGCTTGCAAACGAGGAATGTTTTACTTGCGAAAAGTACGAGATTTATAGAAAGGAGAGCTCACATGTGTTAGACAATGACGATCTCGTCTGTCCAGATTGCGAGTCTTTTAAATATCAGTATATAAAGGCAAGAGAGATATACACCTCAGATGCTAAAACTTCAGGGAATCCTCGAATGTACACAGCTGGTCTGAAAAAGGTAATTTCATTT